>CATKHJ010042505.1:0-18878 GCA_949750685.1 Vernicia montana | reverse complement strand
AAAATTTTATTATTAAATTTTAGTCATTTAATAATAAAATTTTGGTCATTAAAATAAAAAAATCAATTAATAATTTTTTTCCTATTTTTAATATATATACATGATATTTTAATCATTTCATATAAATTTAACTGAAAAAATATAAAAATTAAACAAAAACATTAAAAAAATTGATGAAAATAAAAGTGAATGGTTATTTAATTAATTAAAAAAAATAACTACTTATTTAAATTAAATATCAAGAATAAAATAATAATTTATTTTAAAAATAATTATAGGCACATGGCCATTTATCAACTGACGCGATCACCATTCACCGGATCTAAATCAAACATGTAAAAAATTAAACAAAATACAATTGTTTTTTTCACAGCTAAACGGTGCCTAAAAAACAAAACAACCAGATAGTAAAAATACGAAAAACAACATAAAAAACTATACTATTTATCGATTGCAATTTGCAGCAGCAGAGAGTCACCACTTGACGCCTATCTCACAACAACTCAGCCACACGCACGCGCCACAAAAACCCTTCTCTTACTCTCTCTCTCTCTCTCTCTCTCTCTCCTTTAACCAAGCATTAACACACTATCTCTTTCTCTCTCTATCTACTAGCATTGTGAGTATGGAGGTTTTGTTTTGTTTCTCTGTATGAAATTTAGTTTCGATTTTTTGATGAATTTTCTGTTTCTGTTTCTGTTTCCTTAGGAGGTGGTGAAGAAGAAGAAGATTTTGTTTCTCTCTATATATAGTAGGAATGGAATCGACGGAGTCGTCTTATGTATCGTCACCGGAGGCTCCGCGAAAGAGATCTCCTCCACCGCCGAAATCGCCTACTTCTGGTTTATTTTCTAACTTCTGATCTGATCTGCTTTCTCTCTGTTTAGAAATTTGTATAGTGAGTGATGGAAAATAGTTGCATTCTTTTGTTTGTATTAGAGCTGACTTTGACTAAAAGGAAGTGTGATAAATTATGTGGAATTTGTGTAATTCCATTGTGTTTTTGTTTTGAATTTTGGTGTGAACTGAAACCCTAACCCTAGGTTTCTGTTTGTTTAGTGAGAGAATGTAGGGAGAGAAAATGTTAGTGCTAGGTTCTGTTTGGTTCCCGAGAAAAATGTGTAAAATTTAGAAGTAGTAAATTTTGGAGAGGAAAATTATTGTATTTCATATAGTTTAGCTGAGGTTATGAGCTAAAATTTCTGTTTATCAACAGTATTTATGGAAAAGTAGTTGCCTTGTGGTTATAATAAAAGCTGTGTTTTTAATTACTTATTTTTGTAACAAATGAAGCATTGATTTATGCTCTTTTAAGTGTATTAAAATAGCCAAACTCCAACTAAGATAATCTAGTTAAGTGTACTTGCTTTGTTTGGTTCTCTTCGTATGTATTTTCTTCATTGTATTGAAGTTTTAACTCAAACTCCTAATAAGTTATCTGATAGTTCTCATTGCTTACTATTTATGCCATTCCAATCTTTTATGGAGAGGAGATTTCCTTGTATTGTTTCTGTTCTTGGATAGCATTTTAGTTAAATGCTGAAAATTTCTTTACAGTAGTTGTGCTTGATAATTTAATTCATATCTAAAATTGAAGTCTTAACAAATTACCTCCTGGAGATATATATTTAATTTTTCTTGGATTCAATAAGTACATGAGACCTGAAAGGGTTTTACTTGGGCTATATGGTTCTTTGTTAAAAGTAGTGATTCATACCTATTCTGCTGTTTAGAATTTATGTATTTTAAGCTTGGTGCAGTTAATTATAATCATGTTTGTTTGTAATTTATAGGGTCAATGTTTCCTTGATAAAGTTATCTGATGTCCCAACTGTGTGAGTTTGAGAGGATAGGAAAGAATTATCCTGTAGAAAATCCAAGTTATATTATCATATTAGCTAGTCTAAAATGTATATACAGGCATAGTGAAATTTAATCATTCTTTCTACCTTTAGGGTTATGCATATTTGATTCTTCATTATGCTAAGCAGGATATGTTGGTGCCTGTATTTTTTTTTCTTCATTATGCAACATGTGATTAAGGCTTTATTCTGTTTGTAATTCTCTCTGCTAATCTGCTTTTCCTATTATATTTGTTGCTTTCAGATTCTGCTGAGAAGCCAACATACATTAGATTTCTTGTTTCAAATGCTGCAGCTGGTTCAGTGATTGGAAAGGGTGGTGCAACAATCACTGATTTTCAGTCGCAATCTGGAGCAAGAATTCAGTTGTCACGTAATTATGAATTTTTCCCAGGAACGTCTGATAGGATAATCATGATATCTGGAACCTTGGATGATGTATTAAAGGCTGTGGAACTTATTCTTGCTAAATTGCTTAGTGAGGTAATTATTTTGATGCAGGCTTGTTCCATACATGCTATTTGTTTTCCGATGTGGCTTCATCAATTTATTTATTTTTTCTTGGTCAGCTTCATACTGAAGATGGTGTTGATGTTGATCCAAGAACTAAAGTGAGACTAGTTGTTCCAAATAGCTCTTGTGGTAGCATAATTGGGAAGGGAGGATCTATTATAAAGTATGAGCACTGCTTCTTTTCTTTCTGCTGATACAATATGTTGAATGGCTAAACCTCAAAAAGTTAAGGATGAAATATAATTTATTTTATGCCTTCAAATTTCTTGATTTGTGTTTGAAGAACCCTTTATGAGTTGCATGGAGGATTAAGGAACACTACATTTTTTGTAAATGGAACACAACATAAGTTGACAATGCCATGCTTCTGGGTTTACAAGACTCTTGGGTGAACAGGAAAATGTTAATGCTGATGCTATGTGGTGATCAGTGGGCTGTGTCTTTTATTAGAAAACTATTCTAATCCACTTCTCTTGTCCCCAAGGAAAACTTTCTTCCAGTACGGTTGCTTTTGTTCTTGTGTGTCTTGCATGAATTATGCTTAATGAGTATGAAGGCAAAGAATTTATAATAAAAGGATGCTAGATATTTAGATAATATGTTTGCAGGCGATATTGATTTGCTTTATTTTCCTTTAATTGTTGCTATAATATGTGACATTATGGTTTTTAGAAAGATTGGTGTATGATAACAATAAGTTCTGTGTCACATTTTGGTTTTAATACTACCAAGTTGTGTTGATTCTTGCATCTCAGTAAGCCTTCTCGATACTATCCAGTGGGGAGTTGTAGGCTCAGGGAGTGCTTGGTTTATCTATTGGCTGTTTAACCCTTAATAGCTAGACCAAAAATGTGTTATTTAAATTAGGCATCAACAGTTGTTAACTGTTGGGAGTTCTAGAACTGCTGTTTCAATCTTCTCCAATCTGGAGCCTTTTTCCTATTAGCTGTTAGTCTTTGGGAGCTTTTTTAAATTTGGATTATATTGTCACTATTAATATTTATTATGGAAAACTTACTCTTCTAAATAAATGTATTTTGTGATTACATATTTATAATTGGACAACAATAGGAAATGATTTGCAAAATTTTGTGAGCAATAATGCTTGAATTAATTATGAAGTGAATATTTGTAGGTTAGAAAATTTATTTGTTTTAAGCATTTGTAGAATATCTGTCAAGTTTTTGTTGAATAATGTTCTCTCTCGCTCTCTCTCTGTCTTTTGTGTGCGGCACATTAAGGAAAATAGGCAAGAATGACATACAATATTAAAAAATAAAAGTATATTCTTAGTGCTCATGAACATACTTATAGCAAAATAATTAACAATTGTTTGCTAGCTATTAAAATTCACTAGTCGCCTGCTGCCTACCAGTAGCTATTACTTGCTACTAATATATGGATCAAAGACTCTGATCTTGGAGATGGATTGCAAACTTTAATAACTAGGGGGAAGAGCACCGATAATAGATGTTAGAATATGAGTTTGAGTTGAGGAATGAGAACTGTTAGTAGTTCAAAATTATTAATAATATAATCTTATGTAGACGTGTTATGTTTTTTAATGTGGATGACCTTCATAACCCTATAGTCCTTTTAATGGTCCATATGTTTTATATTATTTCATTTTATTTTTGGAGAGCTCTTTTATTTATATTTTAAATAGTTTTCTCATTGAATATTGCATATTTTTGGTTTTACCAAATCAGCTGTTGGGGAGATCACTTCTATAAGCTATATGCATGATCTAACGTCACCTTTCCTTTCTAGTCCGTATTGTAAATTTTTGTAACAAGCCTTAGAGCAAACATTGAAGCATCCATCCCCTCTTTCCCATGGCCATAGGGCATTTTATACATTTATTGTGGATGCCTATCTACCATCTATCTCATTTTTGATATTTTGGAGTAAGCTTTGGAAGTTTGTTCTGTTCTATGCTCTCTCTTCCCCCTCCTTTTCCTCATGACTTTGCTGATTAGAATATTCTATTAGCCTATGGTGGTAATATCATTCTCTTTTCCCCTTTTCTTAAACAATGTGTCATAGTGGCATCATTTTAAAAGAGGTGTGACACTATAATTATTACTCTTTTATTTGTTCAATTATAACTGGTTGAATTGCCCTTTATCAATAATGTTTCTTGCAAGATCAGTTATGAGTTTGCTGGATTGTATATCAAAGCAGAGGAAGAAAGAGGCAAATGCTGATATCTGGATTTACATTTCTACAGGTCATTTATTGAAGAGTCCCAAGCTGGCATTAAGATATCTCCACAGGATAATAATTTTTATGGTTTGAATGATAGGCTGGTGACATTGACTGGAACTTTGGAGGAGCATATGCGGGCAATAGATCTAATTTTGTCTAAATTAGTTGAAGATCCTCATTACTCACAGACTATGCATGCCCCATTTTCATATGCAGGTTTGTCTTTGCTATTAGCGTATCATTCGTACTCTTGTTTTTTTGCAGCAACTTCTTAAAGTTCACTACATTTATTAAACAAATTTGGACTGATTTGCCTTCATGAGCTCTATCATATATGTTAGGTTTGATGATTAGGAAATTCTAGGGAGAATTTATTGGATTTGATCTGATTGATCATAGTTTTGATGCTTAAGAAAAATAGGTAGAGAAAGATGAACACACGTGTCTTCAGAAAAGAAAAGAGATTGAGATGGCGTCATGCAGTATTCGAATACGCCTTTAAACTAATATCAAATACCATATATTTCCTTTAACCAAAAGCTTAGAAAAATTAACTAACTAACAGAAGTTATATAATGCGACTTCAAACTTGAAGTTATTTTGTTATGATTATGGCTATATAATAGTGAAATTCCAAATAAGCACTAAATGACAACTAAATAGACAGGTGCAATATTGCTGGAGCTTGGTATCTAGAGCCAGAGCAAGATATTACTTCAACTTTTAAATTTAGAAAATTTCCTTCTTATTTATTGATATTGAACCAAAATTGCTCTCTTTCCAAAAGTAACATCATTAACTAGAACTAATCCTCTTGCTTTTAATAAAATAGTCGTAAAAATATGGACTATTGACACAAAATAAATTATGTTCTTAAAAACAAACTATAACAATCAGAATCAACTTTACGACTAATTATCAACAGAAAAAACAGCATCAAGCTTTTTTCCACCATGCATTGAGCTTTCAAGTTTTCTTCCATAATGTCTTTGTATTCAGGGATCTCTCATCTCTTATCTAAAAAAAAAAAATGGTAGTCTTTGAAAAACAAAAACGGTGTTATGTATGAAGATTTAAATGAAAATGGCCAAACAGAAAAGAACTATGTTAACTTATGACTATTTATCTGAACTCTGATTTAGGCCTTCAGCTAATGAAGGTTGAATAAAGGGAAGTACGTAGGAAGAAGAATGAACTAATGACTAGTCAATTCTTTAAACTTATTTTAGAAACTAGACCTATAACTCTAATCATAAAAAATAGGCGGATAACTTACCTTAAGAATGAGTTTTCTCCAAACTTTCTTATTAAAACGATTCATTAACGAGTAATTGATGAGTTCAACATTATTTTCTTTTATGATTTTTTGGTTGAAATGGAGATACATTATGGAAGAATAGTTAATAAGGCATTTTAAAAAAGAAACAAAAGAACTGAAGAGAAAAAAAAATCAATTAAATCATGGGACATTGGCTCTACCAAATATTTCTTTGGCAGGCACCCAACATAAATACTTGGATGATAATTTTTCCTTACTAGTAATATCAAAATAGTGCTAAAAACATTTATAACAATTATTAAACTTTATTTTTCCTAAATAGCAAACTGATTGGAACTTCCTATATAACAAAATTTACTAGAAAACCTAAATTATCAGTGTTAGTTATCAAATGAAAATGATTCCATATACCATTGTCCTTGTCCATACAACACATGCCATGTATGGTTTTGGTTCCTTTTGAGCAAAGTTATCCCCATGATTAAGAGCAGCATTTTGACATGAAGAATTCCACTCCACTTGCTTTGCTCTTGGAATGGATTTGGGATCATTTTGAACTTTTGTCAGAGTGTCTATGGAAAAGAACATCAGTCTTGAGTATGGAGATAGATGCGCCTGAATGTGGTTTTTTTTTTCCTAATAATTTAATTTTTTTTTTTTTGCTTATATGCTTAATTAAAAATTTTGAGCTCTTTTCTTTGCAAATTAACAAAGTTGGGACTTCAAAAAATTCAGCATTCTGTGTAGTCCTCCTTTGTTTGAAATTATTTAGTGCAATGTGTTCTGATGTTAACATTTGAGTGCTACTTGTTTTGTTCGAATGACTCTTCATTTTATTATTTTCTGTTTTTTATTGCTCTGGTTTGAATTGCAAATTCAAAGTTTTGTTCGAGCTTAGTGGTTTATAATTTTTTTATTGTAAAGTATTGGTGGAAAGGTCTAGTATCTACATAGAAGTTCCACCTTAATTATTTGATTTTTTTTTTTTATCAATGCCCAATATGGAAAAAAGTGCCTCTATGTTAATGAAAAAAGTGTATTCGCATTACTAACTTTTGTTAATCGTGTGCCATGTGAAAAATATATGTAAAATTCCTTCTCTAGAAATAGTAATCCAATAAATTATATTTACTGATTTATACTATATATAAAATTATTTGAAATTATTAGCGAGTTAGTGACTAATATTGGTCACTGTAAAACTCTGAGCTCCTCTGCCACTGTATAGTAGTTTTTCAGACTTTTTAATCAACATCCAGGATGTTCTTTCCTTATTTGGATGCACTTTATTAGAAAAATTGAGCTTGGTGTTGGACATAGAATTATCTCTTTGTTTGAAAATAATCAGCATGGTCAAAAAAACTTGTCTCAAATTTATTTTTGTCTCCACTAATGCTTGAGAATTCTTAACAGCTCCCTCTTAATTTCTAGCTGAGAAATTTGGGCTCTATTTCAAGTGCAAATTCAAAGGTTTTTTTTTTCCCCCCAACTATTGGTCTGGATAGTTTAATCAATCATAAGCATTTAATGCTATTTAAAAACTGTATTTGAGGTCTAATAATTTTTGAAAGAGCAAAGATGGTTGGATAGCACTTGCGCGGGTTTTTGTTGGAAAAAGTAGGTTTAACGGGCTTGGCTCTCATTTGCAGGACTTTGGATCAGTGCAAATTATGTGACAATTATTCTTGTCAGATAAAAAAGAGGATTGTGGCATTTATGTTAATGAAAAGATATGCTAAAATGGGAGAAAAAACCAAGGCTTGAGAATTTAATATTTTATTGTGACAAAATAGGGTGGTGGTTTAACTTTGCTTATGCTGAAATTCATTTGATTGTATGTAGAGGATTGTGCTTGCTGTCAGATGAATCATGACGATCAATGCCATGGTTGAATCATAACAATCAATTCATGAATTAGGATAAAGGGTCTAGAGGCTTTCTTGGCTTGAAGAAGCATTTTTATCGAGGGTAGTTTGTTGAGAGAGAATAGGATGAGAATTTGAGCTGCTGCTTAGGTTACAAGATTTTAATATTAAATGAATTCTGCGATCATGAGTCTTTGGTGCAGTTACAGTCAAGTCCTAGTACAAATGCTGAGCATGCTGTGTTCTGTTACTCTGTTATGCATTGTGCACTTCTCTTCATGGAAGAATGTAAATTGGTGAAGTCATTTGAAATCTGTTGTTATACTTGTATTGATATCTTGTTTTCTTTAACAATGTTAAGCATAAGAATTTAGGAGTCCATCCCCTGACTTGCTATGGTTTTTCCAATAAACTCTTTACAGTGTTTTTTCTTTCTCAGTCAAGTCATTGATTTTTAAAAACACTTCATAGTTGTCCAAGGAGTGACAGGCATGTATATGTGGCACTGATAACAAGGTACCAATGGCGTATGTGTTAATTTTGGGTTAATGTTAGTGGCTTTAAAAGTTGAAGGACTTGATTGAGGGAAAAATAGTTGGACTATGTTGAGGTTTTGTCACAAGTTGGGAGGACTCCTTATTTGTTTCATCATTTTAGAGGGAAGTCCTTTAGAATTTGTGATTTCTATGAAACTTAACCATGATTATTAGAGGCCATTTTTGTAATTTATGTTAGGAGCAAATGGTTGGTTTTGTTGTGTTTTGTCTAAAATTTAATTCCATGTACGACTTCTTTAACTTGAACTGTTAGGCATTTTCATCTCTGGTTTTCATGGCATTCCATGTGTTTAAGTGCTTCTTCTGTTGCAACAGTAGCATACAATTCGATGAACTATGGACCAAATGGGGCTGGAGGAAAGTTTCAGAACAGCAAGGTTTACTCGATTCCATAATGCTTTAATCTTAATTGTGTGTCCTAGTATTATATGCTGTCTCTATTGATAATTTATTTATGCAATCAATTTTAATATTTCAGATAAATGGAGTCTCCTTTCTACTTTCTGTAGATTGTCCACACAATATTGAGCAGCACTGCTGAGAATTGGCTCCCATAAATTTAAAATATTAAATTGATGAATTATGTTGTAAAACTTTGGACAGTTTAATAAACAGTAACCACCTAGTATTTTGCAGGAAATGGTGGGTATACACCACCGATGACATTTCTGCTCATGTCATTTAAAGATTGGATAGGCTTTATAGTTGACAATTTGATATGGATCTAACTTTGTTGTTTTGGTGTTTGAGCCTATGATCTAATAGAAACTAACAGCCCGTTTGGTTCAAGAATTCATAATTCATAGGATTAGTTTTAATCCTGGGCTTAGTTAAGCCACTAAATTGCTTATAGTCAACCTTGTTTGGTACAAACATTTTAATCCATAGTATAAGTTAGGTAATTGAGAAATAAATTAAAAAATTAAGGCCATTTTTGAGAAATAAAGTAAAAAATAAGGCTATTTTAGGAATTAAAATTTGATGAATCATGAGATTAGTAATCCTACTGGAGATGACTTGCTAAAGACATGGGAGGGTTAGGTTTTAGATAAGACTGATCCTGTGGGTTAGCTAAATCTTTGAGATTATTAAGTTTAACTTGTATCATATGTATGAAATATAGTGTTATTTATTATTATTATTATGGCTTAGTTAAGTAGTCCCATGAACCAAACGGACTGTAAGTTTCTTAAATTGAAGGTAATAGCATTATTTGTAGCTGATGCACTTTCTCATTCTGAAAACTCTTCCATCAATGTTTTTATAGTTCAGTTCAGTTTAGTTATGTTCACAAAACATGTTCATGATGGTTGTATATCTTTCAATTAATGCATGAATGATTATTTCTAATCATCATGCATTAATTGAAAGGTATACAATGGTGGTTTTGAGTATAGTTCAGTTAGTGGTCATAAACATTTATGTGATGGTGATTTTGATTGGTGGCCTTCTGATGTTTTTTCCAGGAGGATCGTACCAACTTAGTGACCATTGGTGTTGCAGATGAGCATATTGGATTGGTTGTTGGTCGAGGTGGAAGGAATATAATGGAAATCAGCCAGGTATTTAGATAACAGACATTCTTACATTATCATGTAATATATTTTATGCACTAAAATGGAGCACTGTGTTGGCAGGTTAGTGGGGCCAGGATAAAAATATCAGATAGAGGGGATTTCATGGCTGGAACAAACAATAGGTATAAGAATAGATTTTAGCTGATCATTCTTCAGCCTAACGCATTTAGATTTGTGAATCAACAAATGATTTTAACTTTGTTCTCTTGCTTCTTGTTTGGCAGGAAAATCACAATAACTGGGTCACAGAGGGCCATCCGAGCAGCTGAGGGCATGATAATGGAGAAGGTAGCCTATGCTTCTGAGAGGGGGGAAGATTAGCTTTTGAGAATTCTGAATTATTTTGTTCTGAATTATTTTTGTTGTGCACCTGCCAATTTCCTTATATATTTGGTAATTTAGAAAATTGTCCGCATACCTTCGCAAAGAGAGTTGGTTAGCAATTTCCAAAACTATGATTGGAAGAGCGGAAAGAAGGGAAAATTTTTTCATAGTAAGAGATAGAGAAAGAAAAGAGCTTTTCTATAGGAAATTATTAAGAAAAGTTATTGGAATAGACCTTAGTAGGTTGACTGAATATTAGAATTAACTTCATTTTATCTCTTATACAAATGTAATTCCCAAATTAGCAAGTTTTGCATTGCCATTGATTTTTGTTTTCAAAATGCTGCTCTGCTTTTATATGGAAGTGTGGATTTTGCCCGAGGAATTAATAATTATAGCAAACCAAACTCGATATCTGCACTTTCTAAAGTCGCTTTTCCTTGTACAGTTGTACTTGAATTTCTTCTTTTTGGGTAAATTTGGCTTTAATCGAATTTCAGATTTTTTAGCTTTTAAAGACGGCTCCAAAAACATGGAACTAAGGCTTGTTCGTCGGTTACTAGCAATTTTATTTCATGGGTTTGGGCGTGTCTGCGCATTGTGCCCCAGAAAATAGGTGTAAGATTTTCTCCCTAAGCTTGCATCTCTCTCTATATTAATAATTTACGGGTAAAGTATTATTTAGTCTTTCAAGTTTGTTTAAAGTAATAATTTTGATCATGTATTTTGAAAAAGTTGCTTTTGAATCATTGAAATTTAATTTCGTTACACTAAGTAGTCATTTTGTTAATTTTTTCTCATCTTTCCATTAAAAAAATTAAAAAGAAAATATTTTATTAATTCTTAAAATACCCTTTTCCTCCATTCACTTCAATACCAAAATCAAATCTGTGCAATTTCTCTTTAACTATATTTTGAACTAAAATCAAATCCAAAACACAACAATTAACTCAAAAATCTCAATGATTTAAAAAAAAAAAAAAAAATCCAAAATATCAATCTCTAGTCCTTCTCTGCACAAAACAAAAACAATTGCCTCAAGCTTTCTACGTACAAATTTCAACCCTAAATTCTCCAATTTTCTCCAGTTTCTCCACGATAACCACAATCTAAATCCCAAAAACATTAAGCACCAACACCAAAGGCCATTCAAATTCAAGATTGCAACTCTTAAAGCTTCTTCTTCCTCCCCTATTAATACCACTTGCTGCTGCTGCTTTTATATTCGACCCAGATTGTGGCGGCGACAGCCTTGGTGAAGATGACGAAGTTGAGAAGATCATTCGCTGGGCCAAGGACGCTGCTGCTTGTCTCGACCCTTCTTCATCGTTCGATGACAGTGATACCTCCGACGGCAAGACCACAAGTTTACCAGAATGGCAATTAACAAATTCAAAAATATCAACAAATTTACCAAAATCAAATTTAACCAAATTTTAGCAAATCTAAAAAATTAACAAATTCTAAAATCACCAATAAATAAAGAGAACATACCCAAATGCATCGCCTAAGAGAAGTCGCGGCCGTCCACCAAAACCCAAAGTACCACTTCCTCTTGGAGCTATGATTTCTGTTATAAGTCAAACAAGGTGGGCATCGAACTATTTGACAAAATATACAAAGTTGGCATAACTTGCAAAATGCAAGCTGTGACCAATTATTTGGGAGCCTATATAAAGACTCTCTCTCCTCCTCATTCATGCATCCCAAAATCTCTAAGTTTTTAGTGAGAGAAAAATATAGAGAGTGTTTTCTTCTATTTCAAGAGAGAGTGTTGTTGTTCTCTTCTTGTGGTGTAGAGAAATGTTGTAACTTCTATTTTTTTTTCATAGTGAAATTCTTCTATATTTGCTCGTGATTTCTTATCCTAATTTGTTTGGAGTTTTCCACGTAAAATTAAGTGTTTTTGTTATTATTCTCAAATTATTAGCTGCGTTCTTACTTTAATTCGGTCCTAATTCCACAACAAGTGGTATCAGAGCTGTTGGTTTTAATTTTTTTTTGAAAATTAAGAGTATGCTCTGTGGTTGCAGTTTTGACTGATCTTCCATATCATAAAAATTTTCTCGAAAAATTATTGCTGTGAATAGTACTCTGAAGTACTGTGCAATTTGACACTATTCACGATGTATACTGTTCATACATATCATAACCTAGTTGGAAATAAGTGTGGTAGTGTGAAAGTGCATGTCTAGGAAAAGTTTTGACTAAGGAAAGACTTGGTATTTAAGTGTGTTTATTGTGACTCACCTCTCTTTCCTAGGAACTTACCTGGTGTACTGTTCACGGACTACAGTCACTGTTCCAGTATACAGTACTATTCATGTGAAATAGTGGGAGCTAAATTTGCTCAAAGAAGTTTGTGATAGAAGCAATGGTGGCAAAATTTGAGATTAAAAAGTTCAACGGGAGTAATTTCTCACAATGGAAGTTGAAGATCAAGACAAAGACAATATTGAGAAAAGATAATTGTCTTGCGGCTATCAGTGAAAGGCCGACGGGACTCACATATGATAAGTGGAATGAGATTGATGGAAATGCTATAGCAAACTTTCATCTGACATTAGATGATGGGGTATTGTTGAGTATAAAAGAGAAAAAGACGGTAAATGAGATTTGGGATCATCTCAATAAATTGTACAAAATCACTCTACAATAAAATTTTCCTTAAGAGGAAGCTGTACATTCTTCGAATGTCAGAATCTACTTTAGTGACAGAGCACGTAAATACCTTGAATACTCTATTTTCTCAACTTACATCGTTGAGAGTTAAAATAGAGCCACATGAATGTGTTGAACTTCTGCTCCAAAGTCTACTTGATTCGTATGATCTGCTCATCATCAATTTAACAAATAATATCTCCACGGACAATCTAGTCTTCGATGATGTTGCAGCAGCAGTTCTAGAATAGGAAAGTCGGCGCAAGAACAAGGAGGACAAGTTGGCCAGTTCGTAGTAAGCGGAGGCATTGATGGTGAAAGGAAGATCAACAGAATGTGACCCAAGTAGGAGCCATAATCAGGGAAGATCAAAATCGAGGAGTAAGAAGAATATAAAATGCTACCACTGTGGAAAGAAGGGTCACATGAAGAAAGATTGCTAGAATTTAAACAAAAATTCTAGTCCTCAAGAAAATGTAGCAAGCACTTCAGATGATGGCAATGCTCTATGTTATGAAGCGGACAACTGATATAGGCAGACAAAATTTAGCTGATGTCTGGTGTTTTGACTCATGGGCTACCTGGCATATGACCTCTCGGAGAGAATGGTTCCATCATTATGAATCTATCTCAAGAGGATCTGTGTACACGGTTGATAATCATGCCTTAAAGATCGTCGGTATTGGAACCATCAAGCTGAAGATGTATGATGGGATAATTCATACTATTCAAAATGTGCGACATGTGGAGGGCTCGTAGAAGAATCTATTGTTTGAAGGACAATTGGATGATCTTAGGTGTAAGATCGAAACCCAAAATGTGATTAAGAAAATAATCCAAGGTGCGTTTGTACTTATGAAAGGACAGAAAAAGGCTACAAAATTGTATATACTGATGGGAGAGACTATGCAGGAAGGAGAGGCATCCGTTGCTTCGAGTAGTTTGAACGACAGATCTGCGATGATGTGGCATTACAAACTTAGGCATATCTTTGAGCAATGAATGAAAATTCTTGCAGAGAAAAATCTACTTCCGAGACTCACAAAGGTTTCCTTACCCTTTTGTGAGCATTGTGTTACAAGCAAGCAACACAGGATAAAATTCAACACATCAAATTCTAGAAGCAAGAAAGTTTTAGAATTGGTTCACTCTGATGTATGGCAAGCACCAGTTCCATCCCTGGGAGGAGCGAAGTACTTTGTGTTCTTCATAGATGATTATTCCAGGAGATGTTGGGTGCATTTTATCAAAGGGAAGGTAGATGTGTTTTTAGTTTTCAAAGGGTTCAAAGTGCGGGTAGAACTTGAATCTGGGGAAAAGATAAAGTGTTTGAGGATAAATAATGGAGGAGAATATACCAGCAATGAGTTTGCTGAATTTTGTAATCAAGAATGCATTAAGAGACAGTTCACTACAACATATACTCCTCAACAAAATGGAGCAGAGTGGATGCATAGAACCCTGTTGGAAAGAACAAGGGCCATATTGGAAGCTGCAGGTCTGGAAAAAATATTCTTGGTAGAAGCAGTCAACACCACCTGTTATGTGATCAATCGATCACCATTAACTGCAATCGAGTTGAAAACACCGATGAAGATGTGGACAGGAAAGCCTGTTGATTATTCGAACCTCCATGTATTCAGAAGTCTTGTGTACATGATGTACAACGCCTAAGAAATTACAAAGTTAGATCCAAAATCCAGAAAATGCATATTTTTGGGTTATGCTGATGGAGTGAAGGGGTATCACCTATGAGATCCCACTACCCATATGGTTGTGATCAGCAGGGGTGTTATATTTGCAGAAGGGAAGCTGCAAGAAAAAGGTGATACTGTTTTCTAACAGAAGATGATGAACCATCAAATTTTTAAGAGGCGATGGATAGTTCAGATGCATCTCAGTGGATTGCAACAATGTAGGAAGAAATTGAAACTCTTAATAAGAACAAGACTTGGGAGCTTATGCTGTTACCACAAGGAAGAAAGCCTATTGGTAATAAATGGGTCTTCAAGATCAAACGAAATAGTGATGATCAAGTAGAGCGGTATTGTGCAAGACTGGTGGTAAAAGGGTATGCTTAGAAAGAATGCATTGATTTCAATGAGATATTTTCCCCTGTGATTCAACTTAATACAGTTCGAGTATTTCTGGAAATGTGTGCGACTTTTGACCTACACTTAGAGTAGTTAGATGTGAAAACTGCTTTTCTTCATGGAGATCTTGAAGAAGAAATATATATGCTCCAACTAGAAAGATTTGAAGAACATGGAAAGGAGAATTTGGTTTGTAGGTTGAACAAATCTCTATACGGTTTCAAACAGACACTGAGGTGTTGGTATAAGAGATTTGATTCCTTCATTATGAGCCTTGGATACAACATACTTAATACAAACCCTTGTGCCTATTTCAAGAGGTTTGGTGATAATGATTTCATCATTTTACTGTTGTATGTTGATGACATGTTGGTAATAGGTCCCAACAAAGATCATATTAAAGATTTGAATGCTCAGTTGGCTAGGGAGTTTGAAATGAAGGACTTGGGACCAGCAAACAAGATTCTAGGGATGCAAATTCACTAAGACAGAAATAATAGGAAGATTTGACTTTGTCAAAAGAATTATTTGAGGAAGATCTTGCGACGCTTCAGTATGCTAGATTGTAATCCAATTTCTATCCCATTTCCTATTAATTTCAAGTTATCCTCCAAAATGAGTCCTAACAGTGAAGCAGAGAGGATGGAAATGTCTCGAGTATCGTATGCATTAGCAGTGGGAAGCCTTATGTTCATTATGATTTGTATGAGACCATACATTGCACATGCAATTGAGTGGTTAGTCGGTACATTACAAATCCTGGTAGAAAGCATTGGAATACAGTGAAGAGGATCTTAAGATACATTAAGGGGACCTCAGATGTTGCATTGTGTTATGGAGGATCAGAATCTACTGTCAGAGGATATGTTGACTCATATTATACAGGTGATTTGGACAGAAACAAATCCACCACAGGTTATGTGTTTATTCTTACTGGTGGAGCAGTAAGCTGGGTTTCAAAACTGCAATAAGTTATGGCTACGTCAACAACAGAAGCAGAATATGTAGCAGCTACACAAGCTAGTAAAGAAGCAGTCTGGTTGAAAATGATAATGGAAGAATTTAGGCACAAACATGAAAATATTTCTCTGTTTTGTGACAGTCAGAGTGCTTTGCATCTGGCAAGGAATCTAACTTTTCATTCAAAGACGAAGTACATTCGATTTCAGTACCACTTTGTTCGTGAGAAAGTGGAAGAAGGAACCATAGATATGCAGAAAGTTCATACTAAAGATAACCTAGCATATTTCATGACAAAGGCAGTCAATACTGACAAATTTGTTTGGTATCGATCATCTAATGGCCTGATAGAGACATGAGCAACATAGAGATGACAATGAAGAAAGAATAGTGTGAAGATTGATTTATCCTCAATCAAATCTTCAAGTAGGAGATTGTTATAAAAAAGTCAAATAAGGTGGGCACCGAATTTGACAAAATATGCAAAGTTGGCACAGTTTACAAAATGTAAGCTGTGGCCAACTATTTGGGAGCCTATATAAAGGCTCCCTCTCCTCCTCATTTATGCATCCCAAAATCTCTAAATATTAGAGAGAGTTTCTAGTGAGAGTAAAATATAGAGAGTGTTTTCTTCTATTTCAAGAGAGAGTGTTGTTGTTCTCTCCTTGTGGTGTAGAGAGAGGTTGTAACTCCTATTATTTTTCATAGTGAAATTTTTCTATCTTTGCCCATAGTTTTTTACCCTAATTTTTTTGAAATTTTCCACGTAAAATCTGGTGTTCTTGTTATTATTTTCAAATTATTAATTGCGTTTTTGCTTTGATTTGGTCTTAATTTCACAACAATTTCACCACTAAGACCATGTGGTCGTCTACCCAAACCAAGAAATCCATTTGCTCTTGTGTCTGCACCTAAGAAGAATAGTCCAATAGGAAGCGCAAAGCCTCGTGGACGCCCACCTAAGAAAGCTAAGACAATAGTTGGTTCAGCTCTAATTTCTCTAGTTCCGGCAAAAGGTGTGAAAAGAGGAAGAGGTAGACCACCAAAGGTGAAGCCGGTGGTGGCTCCAGTTGCTGGTTAATGGAAAAAAAAAAAAAAAAATTCAAACAAAGAAAGAGAGAGAAGGTAGACAAAAAAAAGTTTTTTTTTTTTTTTTTATTCTTTATAATTTTTTTAGGTGTGTTAGTTCTCTCTACTAATTGATGTTTTAGCTTTTAGTGTTTTTTATTTTTATTTTATTTTTAATTTTAATTTTAGCTTCAAATGCCAAACGATTTACACATGATCTAATTAATACTAACAAGTTGATTGGCTGGAATTATTTATTTTCAAAGTTTCCCTATTAAAGTTATTAATTGATCTATGCTAAACTAAATTGAGTTGGAGATTTTAAATTTAAAACTTTTCTTTTACTTTCAATTTTGTTTTCATCTTTTGCATATTTAGTAGTGAGAAATGGTTGGAATAAAAAATTAAATTACAAATGAGAGACATTTTAGACTTTTCATAAAATTTTAATGAAAAAGTAACAGAAAGACTACTTACTGTAATGGAATCAAACATCAGAGACTAAAAAGTGAGTTTTTCAAACTACAGGAATAAAATCATTATTTTAGGCAAATCTCAGGGATTAAATAGTACTTTACTCATAAATTACTGTTGACTTCTCTCACTATTGAATTATTAGATTAATTTTAACTTATCTTATATAGAGGAATAATTAGAATTTAGTGTATACAACATTACTAAAATAGTTTTATACTATAATCTCTCTAAAATATATACTAAAAAATGTTTAAATAATATTCATATATAATAATTTATTTATAACATAATGGATGAATTCTCACATTATTAACACTAATTATAAACTGAAGTACTTTATATGTAATTAACTAATTATAAACTGAAGCACTATTTTCTTTCAACCCTGTAAAAAATGTCATTATTGAATAATAATACAATTAAAAATAATTTCTTATCCTTTCAAACAAATTTGAAAAATTTTCAATTACGAAACTTGTATTTTATGTCATAAAATTAAAATTTCATTCAGCTAGTTGAATTGATAATTATAATAGTGATAATAATAATAAATAAATATTAAAATAAGTCATGCCTATATATATATTTTTTGTAAAACACCAAAAGAATCTTATTGCAAATTCAATAAGAAATACAACCTAAAAGAATCAAATGTAATAAGCTATTTACAATTTTACATCAACAAATCACCTTCCATTTCCTATACAAATTCAAAAACTTACTACTATCACTCATTTTTGAATACATCTTTAACAACACAGTATTTTTGATCTTCCTGAGAATATAATTTGCAAAATTAGAACCATGGTAAAAAATAACAAGATTCCTAGCCTGCCAAATAAAGTAGATAGAAGCCACAAAAGCAATTCTCCTGACTTGACGTAGGATGCTTCTACCTTTTGCTCTTCTGCTACACCAACTCCGCTCCCTCCTCCAACTTAAAACCAACCTCTTATACTAACAAGCATCTAATACCTTACACCATACTTCAGTAGTAACAGAATATTGGAAGAATAAATGCTCAATGGTCTCCTTTTCCTTGTTACAAAACACACGCACACACATCATCTTGTATGATGCCCCATTGCTTCAATTTCACCTTCAGCTGCAACTTATTCTTGATAGCCAACCAAGCAATGCAACTATGTCTTGGGATATGATTATACCCCCATAGAACCTGCCACCAAGAAACTACAGGCCTGGAATCCTGAAAAAAGAACCAAGCACTAGCTATAGTAAACAAACCAAAAGAACTCAACCTCCACCTGATGGTATCTTCTTGACCACTAATCACATTTCCATTTTGTTTAATGAATTCCCAAGTTGATTCAGTAACTCCATCTAAAGGGTCAGGTAATTTTCAACCATGCTGAAACCACACATCCTTTACAGTTGCTTGCCTAGGAATATCAGCATCTACCACATTAAGTAATG
>CATKHJ010042487.1:0-18565 GCA_949750685.1 Vernicia montana | reverse complement strand
GTACTCATGAATGAGTAAAGGTTTCAATGTGCTATCATCATATCAATAAACAATAGACCAAAGGTCTCAATAGATGGTTCAATTATCGGGTTCATGAATATATATATATATATATATCAATGACCAATAGACCGAAGGTCTCAATTAAGTGTTTCAATGAATTGGTTTCATGAATAGACATCAATGAAACAAGAATTCAATCAAGTAATCCAAAGGATTCAAAGAATGTATGGTTATTCAGTGAAGTGACGCCCATAGCATATTGAATAGTATGTACTCACCTTAGGACTCCTTTGCTCCTAATCAACACAAACAAAAATGATGATCACTCGAGTCCTCTTGTTCCTTGTCTTTAGGTTCTACATGAACCATTCCATTAAACACAATTAGATCATCATTCCCAACTTGACTATAGAATCACGAAGGATTCCAATCTTATACTTCTAGTTCTATACTTAGAACACAATGCCACATTAAACATCTTTCAATCAATACAATCAACGATTCAAGAATCGATACAAATACTACTGAAATTGAATCGATTAGACCTTGAACTAATGCCCAATTCATCTTAATTACAATCCACATTGATCATGCATGACAATTAGCATGCCTAAGTTGAAAATCAAAGCATGAAAGAAAGAAAAAAATATATATACAATCCCAATTGGTACGCCCAGAGGGTATGCCCGTACCCTCTGGCTGTACCTTAAGAGATTTAGGCAGTAGCAATGGTACGCCCAAGGGTATGGGCATACCCTTTCCCGTACCTTTGCTACTGCCATTCAGAATGAATGGTACGCCCAAAGGTACGGGCGTACCTTCATTCTGGATGGGTTTTCTTCGTGAAAACCTCCCATTTCTTGCAAGAACACTCACCCATTTAGCAATCAAAGTAAAACCACTTTTAAGTATGTAAATTTTACAAAGATTTAAACTCATTTTATCACTCAATCATGGATCAAACAAATCAATCTTTAAAACCCAACCTTGTTCAAGCTCATTTTTCAATTAAATAAGGAATTGAAACTCATTTGCTCAAAGTAAGAAATCAAACCCACTTTGAAAATCTAATTCCATACACTTCAATATACTCAAATCATGATCACAATCATCATCAAGATGCACTTAATCAAAGACAACTCATTTTCTTGAAACCCATTTCATCATCATCAAAGGGAGAAAAAGAATTTCAAATCAACACAATATTCACCATACAAATTGAAAAGAAACTCAAGATTTTAGATCATTAACTTAGGATCTTTCCTTGTAGTGGTGATTTCCCTTTGATCAATCACAATAAGAAGAAGAAGAGAAGAAGATTTGAGAGAAAAGTTGTTCTTGCTATAAAAATGAAATGAAGAAGATGATGAACAAAATGATTTTTGTTGTCTTCCAAATGGCCAATTTCTCTTTAAGTCCTCCAATTTCAAACCATTTTCAAACAATGTGACATATATTGGCTAGGTTTAATGAACCATGCAAAACATAATTTTCCAATGTTCTTACAATACCATTTCTGGCACAATTAATTACAGAAATGGTCCATATACTTTCCACTATTCATAAATCATAGAAAAGGCTAATTGTCTTTTGATCACTATCACATATTGTCCATATGCATATTAATCACATATACATATTTATATACACATATACTCATTCCTCATGGAATTACATTCTATTCACATTTCATACCATCATAAAGAATCAATTTAATCTATACTCACGCAAATCAATTTGATTATAAGGCTAAGGTATTACATATTGAGACCAGTCAGTCCCATTATTCCAGTCTAAATCCATACGGTAACTCTTACTCTCATATTGGGCCAACCAATCTTTGGCCTTCTCCTCAACTTGGGCCAAACCTTCTAAAGTGGGAACTTGAGATAGAGCCTCAAGTTTCTCTAGCATTGCCTTAGGGAGGTCTTCGGTGTACTTCTTGATAATGGATAAGTTAGATGGAGACCACCCTTTTGAAAAGAAGTTGGCGATTGGATTGATGGTGACCGTCTCATCTTCAGTTTTTGGCTCATGTTTGATATCAAGGTTGAAGATCATCATTTCCTTTTTGAAATCAGAGTCGACTTGGATCATCTCATCATAGGATCTCTTGTTGTTGCAACTTGGGGATTTCATTTCTAATTCAAAGTAAAGCTATTCTTAAATGGCTAAAACAAAAAAAAGGTTAATCATGATTATGAAATCTAACTTACATGATGCATGAATATGGTATAAGCAAACACAAGCACAAGTTGTTTAAGCTTTCTAACCTTATAGCTCCCACACACATATTGGTCTAGTCTTTCTTTCCTAGGATTTTGGGCCAAAACTTAATAATCCAATAGGGGAACACAAGTCCATTTCATGCATAGACTCTCTTAAGTAAACAAGCATAACACAATCAATTTATGATCCTAGCTCATTTTGGAAAACCACAAAAGATCCAGTATGGATGTTAGACTTGGAATCATACATGCATAAAACACGTTTGGAAATCCTAAGGAAATTACTAAATCATTATATGGGCTAAAGTTGACTTACGTCTTAAGGCTCCTACAATCGAGATATGGGCTTATATCTTCTATTGAGTTGGAGGCCCAAAGGTACAAACGATATTCATCCAAGTCTTTTTATATCCTAAGGTACTGACTTGTGAGTGATAAAGTTAATTTAGAAAGCCAAAAGGTCATATGGAGCTAAGGGATCCTTTCCTTAATAGTATCAAAAGTTTAAAGGGACAAAAGGTGCTTGTATGCAAAGTATAGTGATGTAGGCCCATTAGGCCCAACCAGATCCATAATTAAATAAAACCAATTTTAAAATATACTTCTCAATTCCCAGTGGAGTCACCACCTGTCGCGATCGAATTTCCGGCCTTGGATCAGTAAACTCTGCACTGCTTTTCAAATAAGGTGACTTGGATTTTTTGCTTCTTACCAAACCACCTTAGTCCAGAGATCTAGGTAAGGAAGTTAGGTATGGGATTGGGAATGTGTTAGGCACCCAAACCCGCCCAACTGTGATGTTAGCTTCCACTTACTAGTTTTGTTTAATTTAGGATCTAGTTGGGCTTAATGGGCTTTTTATTAGTGACAATTTATATCAAGTTATTTTCAATTCAATCCAATTCACTTAATTAATTAACTCAAAAGCATATTAAATCAATGATAAACTTGTTAACCTAATTACTAACCAATTACATTCAAATTAAACAATAATATAAATTTACCAAGTTTCACAAAATTAATTCAATTAGTTAATTATTCAAATTAATCCAATTAACTTAAAAAAGCAAGTATAAATCATGGCATATTAATAAAATTAAAGGTGTTTAAATCTATTGATTACATGCAAACTGAACATAAAATTAAATTTACTAATCATTCTAAATCAAATTATTAACCTTAATTCTAATCTTAATTACTAAAGGAGAAGGGGGAGTTATTTTATTATTTTTATATGTTACAAAGATATAATTAAATGCAGAAAACTGCTAATTAACCTACTAGAAAACATAAACCAAAATGACAGAAATGAAATAATAAATAAATACAAAAAATTAAGTGCCTAGGCTCGTATAGGGCGCACTTCTTGGTTTGCGCTCCATGGATGGGACGCATGGCCTGCTCATTTTGTTCTTCTGGAAAAAAATTTGATCCCTCTCTTTCTTGCTTTGTTTCGCTTCTAACCCCTAAATCATCTTTTCTGAAAGTCTCAGATATAACCAAAGTCAATAAAGCACAAAAATACATTGTGAGGTCTCGCCCGAGCACCGGTCCGATCCGCTAAAGGGGAATTAAAATGCTCATTTGGGAAAGAACTCATGATGGAGCCCTAGAGCTCAGATTGATTGATTTTGAAAAGTATTTTAGAGTCGCCACCTTACTTTATTTTCATTTAGGAAAATATAAGATAAAAACCCATTTTGACTCCAATTATATCCCAAAGGAAAAAGATCACTAGCCTCGAAACCAAAAAGGATTCGGGAACTAGGTTTTTGGTTCATTTTAATTAGTTTGACATTTAATAAAGTTGTGACTTAAAATTGATTTCATGAATTGTGCATGTACAATATAATAAATGCATGATTATGTAAATAAAAGAAATAAAAAGGAAATAAAGAAAGATAAATAAGTTAAAATTACAATAAAAATACAAATTAGGGGATACCTCCTTTAGCCCTTATGGGTTCTAGGAAAGTCACACATTCCCCAAACTAATCCTAATAAAATCAATGTAACAAAAGAAATTAAATTAAAGTGAAGAAGGTGATGAGGGGAGAAGTTGGTTAATTTTAGTTGGATTCGATGCTTGGACCAAGCATGCCCACGTATCCTTTTGAATGGGAATCAGAACCCACGCAGTTCTCCCTTCTTGCGAAGGAGTTTATTTAGTCAAACCACTTGATCATGTTTTGATTGATTGAAAGTTGAGTTGATTGGATTGATTTTAATTAATTACCATATTGAATTAATTATTTCAGATTTTAATTAACTAATCTAAGTGAATCAATTAAGAGAGAAAAAAATTAGGCAAGGAGCGTAAAAGAGAAGAAGAGAATAATCCCAAGGAGAGAAAAATAATTAAATAAAAAGACTAATCCCAAGGAGGTAAAAATAAATTAAATAAAGAAAAAAAAGGAAAAGAAACTTACCTTGCCTTTGAACGGCTTTAGAGACTTGGCAGCGGGCTTGCCTCGGACGGCGGGGAACTTTTGACTCGGCGGGTCAGCTCGGGAACTCGCAATCCAATTTGCTTTGCAAAGCATGGAGCAATAGCAAAGCAAAAATAAAATAAAAATAAAAGAAAATTTAAAACTAGAGAGTTTGTTCCTTGGTGGATCAAGCTTATAGAATGGTTCATTTGATGCAAAGGCTAATCAAGCAAACCAAGAGGTTAAGAGGTCAAGAGGTGAGAAAAACTGAGTTGGGGGGTCTGAATATATAGTGGAAGGGGTTAGGAACAATTTCCTACGTTTCAGATGTGGGATTCATGAATTTAAGACCCGCTGCTGCACAAGGGCTCTGCAGTACCGCAGAAGCAGCTTGCGGCAACACTTTGTTGCCACAAACTGTCTTTGCAGTACCGCAGGAGCCACCTACGGCAACCACAGGCAGGCCCTGTGGTATCGCAGAGCTGCCTTGAGGCAACCACACTGCCACTTTTAATTTTTGGGCCTATTTTGGTTCGTTATTCTTTCGGTTCATCGCCGCACTTTTGCCAAAAGTTTTTTAAGTCCAACCACATGTCAGGGGTGCAAAATTAAAGGTTCACAGGTGCCCCCTCATCAGAATTGTCTTGTCTGTAAGGCGATTCTAATGATTGTGAACCTGGAGAAAGGGATGGAAAAAGGAACTAAAGTGATGTCTAGGTCGGTATCTGAACATGTTTGGGTGGGTAAAATGATGAATGAAGATGGTAAAAGGAACCAAAGGGATGCTTAAATCAGGATTTGGACATGTTTGGATGACAGAAATGATTGAATCTGAGGAAGATGGCAAAAGGAACCACAGGGATGTTTAGGTGATTGTTTCTAAACATTTATTAATGGAAATTGACAAATGAGTGAGAGCGAGAAAAGGCACCAGAGGGAAATCTGAGTAAGTGGCTAGATTTTTCTGGGTGAAAGATGGATATGATGTCTTAGATAAGGAGGCGAGGAAAAGGAATCAGAGGGATGTCTAGGTTCAACATATCTGGGTGAAGGATTTGTTTGACTTTAAGGTAAGTGATGATGGAGGATGATAAAAAAGAACCATATGGATGTCTAGGTGATCGTTGCTAGACATTTATGAGTGGATTGTATGATAAAAGAATGCTTACTCCCGATCTTTGGGAGATTTAGATTGGAAGTGATAAAAAATCTGGAATGAAAGTGATATTCCCGATCTGCTTGGGTAAAAGATCCTAAGGCTATCCTAGGATGGGTTTGATTATAGAAGGGAAACCTAATTCAGATTTAAGGTACAGATCCTAAGGCTATCCTAGGATGGGTTTGATTTTGAAGTTGAAATTGATTGGTTTGGGTGAAGGACCCTATGACTGCTTGATTCACAAATTCAAATTGATGATCTGTCTTGATTAATAGAATTCGGATTGATAATTTGTCTTGTTTCAGGAGCTCTGATTAGTTTCTTGTTTAGTGTGAAATGCATTTGACTATGCCCAAAAATTTATAAATTGGATACCTTGAACCTGTGAAGGGTCAAATTAGTATGAGAGTGATGATCTTTTGGGAGATAAGGTGCCCCTATTTTGGAAAGATGAGAGAAAGTGGCTCGGTTATTCAGACTTAGGAGGAAGTCAAGGCTAGGTCAAGTTTTGGCCTGTGAGGAGGTCATGATTGGAAGGCTTAGTCAGGTGTGGCCTGGAAAGTTATCTTGGAAGGCTAGGTCAGGTTTTGTCTTGGAGGAGGTTATTGCCTGGAAGGCTCAATCATGTGTGGCCTGGAAACGTTATCTTGGAAGGCTAGGCCAGGTTTAGCCTAAAAGGTTATCTGGGAAGGCTCGGCTAGGTTTTGCCTGGAGAAGATTAGGTAGGGAAGGCTTGTGAACCCTCAACTTTGCACCCCTAAGATGCTGCCGCAGCTTGACACCTGCTAAATTTTGTGCGCTACGCAGAGCCGGTATGGCGGTCCCACTGGCCGGTTAGTGGTCAGGGGTCAAAGGGGCAGCGCCCCCTCGAAAAAATGGATTTTCATGCATAATATTACAAGGAGACTGGCACTTTTTCGACCCCGACCAGACTTTCTGTACCAAACAGCACCTTTCCAAAACTAATCGAATTTTCACCAAAACTGACTGCCAAAATGTTCGATAATTAATTTCGAATCCAACACCACTTATCGGTAATTTTTCAGACTTCAGAATACCCCAGAAACTGACCCAAAAAGCCCCAAAAATCAAACCGGAGCCCGAGGCGCATGCGGACGTACACGTGTCATCCACGCGGAGCCTCGCAGAAGCCTTGCGGATCCGCGTGGAGGCCTTGTAGATCCGCGCAGATGCCTTGTGGATCCACAAGGCGTCTGCGCGGCTCCGAGTGTCATCCATGCGGCGTTCGCGTGGAAGCCACGCGGAGCCGCATAGAGACCTGCTGCGGCCGCAAGTACCCCCTGCGGCTCTGCCACTGACGCGCCTGACGCGTATCAGTGGCAGATGTGTCAGTACGGACTGACCGTACTGACACATCTATGCAGACAACCTGCGGATCCGCTGGCGCGTCTGGCTGATCAGCACGCGTGTCTGGAGAACGCCGCATTCTGCTCGTACGGATCCGCAGACGTCGCACGCGCGTCCGTCACCAGTTTTTATGGACCCGACCCTTTTTGTGCAATTTCAAAATTGCCCCTCCTTTTTTCTGATTTCCAAGCCCTTTTTGGTCTTTTTTTCACCCCCATTTTCCCTATAAATACCCCACTCCATTTCACTTCAAAAACACACCTCAAACCTTTTGTTGATTTTCCAATTGCTTTCTCTCTCTCTCTCTCTCTCTCTCTAATTAGTTTTACTCCCTCTAATTAATTAATTAGTTAATTAAAAATTAATTTTAATTAACTAATTAATCCTTTTTTTTAAAAAAAATTCCCACCAACTCTCAATTAATTAATTAATTAAAAATTAATTTTAATTAATTAATTAATCTTTTTTTAAATTTTTACCCACTTTCAATTAATTAATTAATTAAAAATCAATTTTTAATTAATTAATCAATTTTTTTAATTTTTCACTCAAGTGGTTAATTAATCCTTTTAATTAATCATTTTAATTAATTAAAGTTTGAGTAATCAAATCTCTTTTTTTCAAAATCATCTCACTTTCCGAAACAGAACTCCGCTCTGGTAAAATCACTCACCCTCCACCAACCAAAAAGAAGGTATAATCTCTTACCCTCAATCAAACCTCAAATTGAACCAAACCAATCAAATCTGACCAATTTTTAAACCCCCCTTCCACCTCATAGTGGAACGAACTATGCGGGTTTTGATCCCCATTCAATGGGGTACGTAGGCAAGCTTGGAATCTAAATCCAAGTTTCAAATCCAAATACCAACCAATCCCCTCCCCCATTCATTTCCATGTAAATTGTAATTAATTTTGTTAATCATTTTTTGAGTAAAAGAGCGATTTTGTGATTTCCCTAATACCCATAAGGGTTAGAGGAAATACTCTCATTTACTTGTGGATGTTTAAATACTCGCTCTTTAGATACTTGCTCTTTATTTTTTCCATCTGTCTCATAATTATGTCATGTTCATGCATTATGAATTGTCATCAATATCCGTCATCCATGAAATCATTTTTCAAAAAGTCAAAATTAGATTTAAATGCCAAATCGAGATTATTCAAAACTAAAAACCTAGTCCCCAAGCCCAAACTTTGTTCGAAGATTAGTGATTTTATCCTTAGGTAAATTAATCAAAAGATTAATAAATTGGAGTTAAATTGAGTTTTTCCTTAATTTTCCCATTTAAAATAAATTAGGGTGGTGACTCCCGAACCTTTTCAAAAATAAAATCAATTTTCTGAGGCGATAGTCGCTTCCAATCGTGAGCACCAAAACCCATTGCTTAACCTCCCTTAAAAATTGCTTTGCCTTTCCTAAAGGCACAAAATTTTCCCGAGCGAGGGGAGGGGCGTTTGGGCGAGGCCTCACAAGGCTCAATTAGGTTTGGCTTTTGAGGAGGTCATTGCTTGAAAGGCTCAGTCAAGTGTGGCCTGAAAAGTTATTTTGGAAGGCTAGGTTAGGTATGGCCTTAGAGAAGATTAGGTAGGGAAGGCTTAGTTAGGTTTGGCCTTTTCAAAGGTGAAGATTGTGGGTTGGCTTTTTGTGACTCATCAATTAAGAGTTTGCCTCTAAACATGGCTTTTGGAGGTGATTTGACTAACTAGTTTGCCCTTTGATTTTGCTTGTCCAAAGGAGTTGGACTTTAGGGATTATATGATTTGCCAAGGAGGTTTTATTTTAGAAGGATGGTATATCATGGGATGGACTTTAACTAGTTCGGGCCCTTTTTTAACTAGCTTGAGGATGATACGTCTTAGGGGTCATAGCTCGACTTTTGCTTTGCCAAGGAAACTAGGCTTCAAAGATCATGAGTCTTCAGAGACATGGACCATAGTGATTAGATGATTCGCCAAGAAAGCTTGGATCTGCAGGGATAGTATGATTTGCCAAATAGAGGCTTGCACGTAGAAGGATAGTATGATTTGCCAATGAGGCTTGAGATCATTGGCTCTGGTAGGCATGTCTTATTGGGGTTTTGGTTAAGAAGCTCTGGCCTTTAAGAACTCTTGCGAGAGTTTGAGATCAATGGCATTTTGTCAACCGGCCTTAATGAGATAGGTAGGAAAGGTAGGGTGCTACCTTATGAGTTGGACTTAGTAGGTTGGACATATGGACTGAAGGATACAACTGAACTCCTATGACATGAAGGATGATGGCAGAAAAAGACTAAAAAAGTAAGAGCTACTAGAATGAGCTTGACAGACACAGGGTGAAAACTCTAACAGACACTCTCTTAATGAGTGACGTAGGAAACTTAACTTAATGATTTAAAGACTCATAAAATACGACTCTAGGGAGAGGAAGAATTTTTTTGCTTTTCCTAGACATAAGCTAAAATGACTAAGTACTCGACTTTTATTTTTGAACAAGACAGGACAAAATGATCAACTAGACATTGAATCCAATTTGAACAAAACAAAGTTTCAATTTCTGCTTTGAGTTGCCATTTTAACAAACTTGCTCCATCCTCTAGCTAAGTCGCCCTTTTGGGTTTTCAACTTAGTGAACTTTATATATATATATATATATATATATATATATATATATCTTATAGAGTGAAGAGGAGAGCAATATTGGTAAAAGGGAATTTATATTTGGACCGTGCCTAGATTGGGCTACCTACGTACCTCCACTTCTGTTGTCCCTTTACTTGTCCTTTCTTAAGAGGGTTAGGTCTACGTAGTTCTTGGTTACGATGCACCATTAAAACAACAAGATATTTCTTGGTTGATTGTAGAGGCCGGAAGATTTGATTCCATCTAAACCCATTAGGATGATACTTTTGCCAGGCAAGATTTCTTGAGCATTTATGGACAACCCATTGTGTTATTTGAACTTTGAATTAGAAATTGGATCTCTGATCACCTTCTTGCAACTGATCATGACACTTGCCTGTCCTCAACTAGAAGAATTTCCATTTCAATTGTTGTACCAATTCTATTTTATCCATTAATGAGTAAGGGACTGCCCCCAGGTGAAGGGCAAATGGAAGTTTGGTATAGTCCCTAATGGAAAATGTTGATGCTTCTTTCGATGATTCTTGCAAAGTTGGCTTCACAAAACCAACTCCTGAATGCTTCCTTTTAAGAGCATGATTCATTAATGATTCCAAAGAGTGCTCCAAACCTAACAAAGGATGTTAGTTTGGATAAAAGATGATATGAGGCTACTCCTATTCACTTTATCTGCTTGGGAAATTTTAGATTGACTCAACTTTCATGCTTTCAAGAACTTGCACTTGCATTTCAAACCACTTTGTGGAGATTTGTCACCACTCTTGTGATCTCTTAAGATAGTGCAATCCCATTCATTATAAATCAATGGAAACCTATGTTTGATTAGAATCTAGATATGGATTAGTCAAAGAGACAATTACAAACTCCAGTCATGCGATTCAACCAATAGATGAAGACTATATCACCTTTATTAGATAACATTCATTACATATGAACCTTTCCATTCTTCCTAGTTGCTATCTTGACTGATCTTGGCGGATGAGCGATTGGTTTGCCGAACTAACCACCTTGCTGAACTCTTTTTGGATTCAACATTCAATTGTCGTGGCTTTCTGCTTCATGTATTCATCTGCAAACTTTTGATTCTTCCGGCTAGTGCATGTAACTTTTTCCTTGTGTAAGAGTTTATTAATCTTTTGTTTCATTTAGATTGGATTCAGAAAAAGAGAACACATAATAAAGTAAAAAGACAAAGAGTATGAAAAATTTAAACTTTATTATGAAAAAGAATGCCATCATCCATGATTACATTAACAATTTAAAAGACATATTGGGAACGATGGTTATCGACTCAAAATTAGAAAATAAAAACATGACTCTAACAAATAGACCTTAATCTTTTGGATTTGGACTCTAACTCTAACATACTCTAACTTTAAGACTAATGTCCTCTTCAAAGTACCGACTAATCAGGTGGATTCAGGATAGGCTGGGGTAAGGTCCAGTTTACTTCATATGAGGACTTGCTCAAAAAGAGCAGCCCCCATGTTTTGTTGCTTTGGAACTAAGGGAGTTGATAGTGGCTCGGAGGTCGATGGGGGTATTTGGTCTAGGAAGGATGAGATCCCCCTTGTCAATGAGGTCTTGGATTCTGTGCCTTAGGCTCTTACACACGTTTGTCTTATGTCCAGCTCCTTGATGATACTCACAAAATTCATTGGCATTGTAATTTTTGGACAAAAGGTTTGACAGTGCCTTGGGTTCTAAAGGTGTTACCAAATTTTGTTGCAAAGCATCTTGATAAACAACACTCAAGGGCACACCTAAATCTGTGAACTTCCTCCTTTCTGCTTTCACAAATTTGTAGTTAGTAATAGCAGCAGGCTCTATGCTCTTCCATTCTGCATCTATAAGGGGAGTGTAGGTGTCACTCTTTTTGCACTTTCTTTTCCCCATGCAAATCTGCTCAGGTTCATTCATCTTGCGCTTCGAGGTAACTGATAGGATAGACTTCTTCTTACTTTGAAAAGGATTCAAAAAAGATGAAGGATTGATGCTTGGGATCAGTGGCGTGGGTGCCTTTCCATTGACAACTTGATCAATATTGGTGTTTGGAATAGATAGAGTTGAATTGGTCAGGTTAACAATGGGAGTTAGGGTGGAAGTAGTGTTTGGAGTTGGTGATTCAGTGTTTGTGAGTTTTTCTCCATTGTCAATCTGGTCCAAAATGGAAGTTAGGATAGCTTTGGTGCTTGGAGTTGGAGATATGGAGCTTTTGGGTATTGTTCCAGATGCAGCATCAATTAATTTGACCTGATTTATCATTCCCTTTACCTCGTTGATGAGTTGGTGCTAGGATTTCAAAGCTTTGGTGAACTTTGCATGTTGGGCACTGAGAGTTGTTGTGAGATGAGCCATTGCTTTGTTGGAGCTTGTCTGTTGGATGCTTAAGGCCTTATTAAAGTTGGCTTGTGGAGCATTAAAGGTGGTAATGAGGATGGTTTGGAATCTTTCTTCTTGCTTTTTAAGGATGGTGTCCATGATATCCATATCAATCATCTTGGCCATTGGTACCTTAAAGCAAAGCAAAATGAGACCCAATAAGTTATGGGTATGGAATAAAAAAGGTGATAAAGGTCAGGGGCATGCAAACTTTAAGGGAAAAGGATTCTCTATTGCGTTGTGGGCTAACCATTTTTTGGGCTTCGAGGATTACCTAAGGTATGATGGGCCACGGATGTTGGGCTTAAGGGTAATGGTGGACCAAGGATGTTTGGGCTTAAAGGCCAAGGATGTTGGGCTTAAGGGAAATGGTGGGCCAAGGATGTTTGGACTTAAGGGTAATGGTGGGCCAAGGATGTTGGGCTTAAGGGCAATGGTGGGCCAAGGATGTTTGGGCTTAAGGGTAATGGTAGGCCAAGGATGTTGGGCTTATGGGTAATGGTGGGCTAAGGATGTTTGGGCTTAAGGGCAATGGTGGGCCAAAGATGTTTGGACTTAAGGGCAATGGTGGGCCAAGGATGTTGGGCTTAAGGGCAATAGTGGGCCAGAGATATTGGACTTAAGGGCAATGGTGGGCCAAGGATGTTGGGCTTAAGGGCAATGATGGGCCAAGGATGTTGGGCTTAAGGGTAATGGTGGGCCAAGGATGTTTGGGCTTAAGGATAATAATGGGCCAAGGATGTTGGGCTTAAGGGTAATGGGTTGGTCTTAAAGGTAATGGACCAAGGAGGTTGGGCATAAGGGTAGTGTGTTGGGTTGAAGGTATTGGGTAAGGTGATCTTGGATAACGGGTAGGGTCAAAGTGATGAAGGTCAAGGGTGAGGATTAAGGGCACCTTAGTTTTGGGTTGAATATGGGGCAATGGTGTTTAAGGTTTATGGGGCGAAGGTGATTGGGATAGAGGTGAGAGTGTCCGACCCTTCTTCGGTTCAAGGTATGACCTAGGCTTGAGATGAATGCATGCTTTGTTATACATTATGAATGGATGATATGGATGAGAAAAATATTTCATAAAGATGCAGTTGTGCAAGGCTTTGATTATGGTACATACAACCTAAGGTCAGGTTCTAGGTTTACTACATGAAAGGGTAAGGGTGGCTTAGATAGGGTACCCGTCACACTAGTGCAGCGATATACCTAACCACATGTGAGTCAAGGAGCCTCGCGTGGGTCCAATAGTACGTGCTTACTCATTACTCCTTTGAAAGGATCAAAGGATTCGTCGCGGGGTGGATGATTTCACTATCAACAAGCAGACCTAAGGAAGGTTGCCCACTCAATGCTACTCATTTTCCATTGTTTTCCTAGAACTAGGTTTGGAGGCAAAGAGCCTATGCAAGTGATGCATGAAAGTCACAACTATATTAAAAGCCAAACTTTTTCACCAACTAGTAGTCCTCTTATGTTCTTTTTATTAAAAAAAAGGTGGTCCCCAATGGAGTCGCCAACTATGAGGCCTCGCCCGAGCACTGGTCTGATATGCTAAAGGGAATCGAAATGCTCATTTGGGTTTGAACTCACAATGGAGCCCTCAAGCTTAAATTGTTTATTTAGAATCGCCACCTTACTTTATTTTTATTTGGAAAAATATAAGGTAAAAACCCATTTTGACTCCAATTATATCCCAAAGGAAAAAAATCACTAGCCTCAAAACCAAAGAGGATTCGAGGACTAGGTTTTCAGTTCATTTTAATTAGTTTAACATTTAATAAAGTTGTGACTTAAAATTGACTTCATGAATTATGCATGTACAATATAATAAATGCATGATTATGTAAATAAAAGAAATAAGAAGGAAATAAAGAAAGATAAATAAGTTAAAATTACAATAAAAATCCAAATTAGGGGATACCTCCTTTAGCCCTTATGGGTTCTAGGGAAGTCACACATTCCCCAAACTAATCCTAATAAAATCAATGTAACAAAAGCAATTAAATTAAAGTGAAGAAGGTGATGAGGGGAGAAGTTGGTTAATTTTAGTTGGATTCAATGCTTGGACCAAGCATGCCCGTGTATCCCTTTGAATGGGAATCAGAACCCACGCAGTTCTCTCTTCTTGCGAAGGAGTTTATTTAGTCAAACTACTTTATCATGTTTTGATTGATCGAAAGTTGAGTTGATTGAATTGATTTTAATTGATTACCGGATTGAATTAACTATTTCAGATTTTAATTAACTAATCTAAGTGAATCAATTAAGAGAGAAAATAATTAGGCAAGGAGCCCAAAAGAAAAGAAGAGAATAATCCCAATGAGAGAAAAATAAATAAATAAAAAGACTAATCCCAATGAGGTAAAAATAAATTAAATAAATAAAGAAAAGGAAAAGAAGCTTACCTTGCCTTTGAGCGGTTTTGGAGACTTGGTAGCGGGAACGCGTTGGACGGCGGGGTCTTTTGACTCGGCGGGTCGGCTCGAGAAGTCACAATCCAATTTTCTTTGCAAGGCAAGGAGCAGTAGCAAAGTAAAAATAAAAGAAAATTTAAAACTAGAGAGCTTGTTCCTTGGTGGATCAAGCTTATTGGGATGGTTCGTTTGATGCAAACGCTAATCAAGCAAACCAAGAGGTTAGAAGGTCAAGAGGTGAGAAAAATTGAGTTGGGGGATCTGAATATTTAGTGGAAGGGGTTGGGAACAATTTCATGCATTTCAGAAGTAGGATTCGCGAATTTAGGAGGCGCTGCCGTACAGGGGCTCTGCGGTACCATAGAAGCCACTTGTGGCAACACTTTGTTACCTCAAACTAGATTTGTGGTACCACAGGAGTCACCTGCGTCAACCACAGGCAAGCCTTGCGGTACCGCAGAGCTGCCTTGCAGCAACCGCACTGCCACTTTCAATTTTTGGGTTCGTTTTGGTTCGTTCCTCTTCTGGTTCATCACCACACTTTCGCCAAAAGTTTTTTTTAAGTCCAACCACATGCCAGGGGTGCAAAATTAAGAATTCACAAGTTGATCTCCCGCTAATGTTCAACTTGTATAATAAATCACATGAAGCTTGTCTTTTCGTTGACCGAAAACACAACCCACAGCTTGATCACTTGCATCACACATGATCTCAAATGGAAAAGACCAATCGCGAGAAGAAATAATAAGAGCGAACACTAAAGCTTCCTTTATCTTGTTAAAAGCACATAAGAATTGATCATCAAAGTTAAAAAGAACCTCCTTTATTAATAAATTGGTTAGAGGTTTAGCAATTAAAGAAAAATCCTTGATGAATCGCCTATAAAACCCTGCATGTCCTAAGAAAGCTCGAACTCCCTTGATTGTAGTTAGAAGAGGCAATTTCTCAATCACTTTAGTTTTTGCTCTATCAACTTCTATAGCCTTGCTTGAAATCTTGTGTCCCAACACTATCCCTTCATCCACCATAAAGTGACACTTTTCCTAATTTAGCACTAAGCTTGTGTCTTCACACCTATTGAGCACACGATCTACATTTGCAAGGCATTGCTTAAAAAAATCTCCAAATACAGTAAAAATCATCCATGAAAACCTCCATCATGTCCTCAATCATATTTGAAAAGATAGACATCATACACCTTTGGAAAGTAGTGGGGGCATTGCACAATCCAAAGGGTATGCGCTTATAAGCAAAGGTACCATAGGGATATGTGAAAGTTGTTTTGTCTTGGTCTTCAGGAAAAATGAAGATATGATTATAACCCGAATAACCATCAAGAAAACAATAATGAGTATGGCTTGCAATTCTTTCCAACATTTGATCAATGAATGGAAGGGGAAAGTGATCCTTCCTTGTTACTGAATTGAGCTTCCTATAATCGATGTAAACCCTCCAACCATTAACCGTTCATTTTGAGATGAGTTCTCCCTCTTCACTTTCCACCATCGTCATCCCACTTTTCTTGGGTACACATTCAACCGGACTCACCTAAGAGCTATCAGAGATATGGTAAATGATTCCAGCATCTAATAGCTTCACAATCTCTTTTTTTGACTACTTCTTTCATATTGGGGTTTAATCTTCTTTTTCTTTCAGTTGTAGCTCAAAACCCATCCTCTATTTGGATTTTATGCATGACAATAGAAGGACAAATACCCTTTATGTCATAGATTTGCCACCCTACAACCCTTATCCTTCGACGAACCAACTCAACCACTCTTTTTTCTTATTCTTTTGAGAGTTTGTTTGAAATAATGACTGGCAAGTTCTCTCCCTTTCTCAAGAAAGTGTATCTCAAGTGTTTAGGAGGTGGTTTAAACTCTAATTGGGGTGTTTTTCAAGAGATGGTAGGGTTAGGTTGTCATTCTTTACTAAAAGTTTAGGTTTAGGGAAAACAAAGGTGTCACAGTCGCTACAAGTGGGGAGGGCGCAGCGCGTTCCACTCTTAGAATTTTCATAACCATGTCCCTTCAGTGTAGCACCCTCCACATTTGTGGCGAGTGTCACAGCTTCTTTATAACTCTCTGGTGTGCCCTCCACAGTTGTAATGCCCTCCATACTGGGTTGCTATTTGCTGTGATTTTCTTCATACTCTTCTTGCTTTATTTTCAGTGATGCATTCTTCAATAACATCAATCTTCATACAAGTTTCCTCTTTCATAGGATATTTCATGGCTTTCAACATATTAAATTCCACCTTATCACCTTATTGTTCCCAATCCTCAAAGTGAGCTTACCTTCATACACATCTACCAAAGCACGACTAGTTTTGAGAAATGGTCGCCCAAGGATTAACGAACCATCTTTTTCTTCCTAAAAGTCAAGTACCACGAAATCCATTGGAATAATGTACTTGTCCACCTTCATAAGCACATCTTCAATAATACCATACGGCCTTCTAATAGAGTGTTCCACTAGTTGCAAGAGCATTGAAGTAGGCTTTACTTCTCCTAATCCAATCTTCTTGAAAAGAGACAAAGGCATTAAGTTAATTCTAGCCCTAAGATCATATAAACACCTAGGAACTTCTAAATCCCTAACCAGACATGGGATTGTAAAACTCCCAAGATCTTTCAATTTAGCTAGCATCTTATTTGTGATGATTGAGCTACAATTTTCAGTTAAAGCTACGGTTTGCCCTTCATCCCATTTTCTTTTGCTAGTGATGATGTCTTTCAAGAATTTGGCATATTGAGGCATTTGTGCCAAAGCCTCGGCAAAAGGAATGTTGACTTGCAACTTCTTGAATATCTCTAAAAATTTGGAGAATTGTTAGTCCACTTGTTGCTTCTTTAACCTTTGAGGTAATGGCACCTTTGGTATATAAAGAAGAGGTAGATTCTTGGATTGTGGAACTATTTCCTCTTGCTGTGTGTCCTCTATGTTGTCACTAGCTTCTTCCCCATCTTTCTTTTCTCCTTGCTTGACTATTGGTGGTGCCAACTCTTTACCACCTCGCAAAGTGATAGCTTTTAGCTGCTCCCTTGGATTTGACTCGGTGTTGCTTGGAAGATTGCCTTGATTTCTAATTGAATATGCATTACTAGGTTGTCCCACCTATGCCTCCAAATTGTGAATGGATGATGCATGATTCTTTGCAATTTGATCGAATTTTGCCTCCATTCTCCGTTGATTTTCATCTTGGCTAGTCATCTTGCCATTTGAAGCTTCCATGAATTTATCCATGTTGGACTCAAAATTTGCTAGCCTATCTTGTTGTGAACCCTCAAAATTGCACCCCCAGACAACTGGTTATCAATTATGAACCCATATAATCAAATTGGGCCCAAATCAGTTCAGAAACAGACCAAAATAGACCAAAATAATGCAAAATCGAGTCAATCTAGGCGGAAGGACCGAACCAGGCCAAAGCCAGTCCGGGCAGCACTAGAAGCGTACCGCTTGAACGGCCGGCATGGAAGCGTTCCCCAGTGCACATGGCACTACGTGCGTGCTGCCGTCCTGGCCTGCTGTAACATGTCAAGTTTAGAACCCTAGTCCCTAAGACTAAGTATAGAGTGAGTAGGGTGTCGAACTCTAGGGAATTTGGAGAAATTTATATTAACCGGGTAAATACTAAGATGGATAGGCAAACAAAAATCAAAGAAGATGTTAATTTATTCTAAATTACTTATAGATTAATTATTACTTTAATTAATAATAGCAAACAATATATTAGAATTACAACTCAGAATTAATCTTGAACTATAGAAGTTAACATATAAACACATGAAATGATTGGAGAATATGACCAATAATTCTTAAAAGCAATTCTCATTGTCAATTAAGAGTATTTTAATTTAGAGTCTATAAGCATTCTCATGTCATTATAGAGATAAACTAAAACCATTAAGTTCCATGCCAATTCTTTAATCCCTCAAAGTGGATTGCTTGTCTGCAAGTACTCTC
>CATKHJ010042447.1:0-10226 GCA_949750685.1 Vernicia montana | reverse complement strand
AGATTGAAGTGTAATTCAAGATTAAAGATCCATCTTTGTATAGAATTGAAGTAGGAAATCAAGGATTAAAGGGAGGATTTCATCAACATCATCCATGGATGGTTTGGGATTCTTTATCTCTTCTTTCTTTTATTTTTCATCTTTAAATTCTATTATGAACTGATTGTTTTCTATTTAAATATTGATGAACCCTAGTTCTTGACTATATGAATTGAATAATACAAGTTTTGATTTATTCATCTTTGATTGTCTTGTTTCTATGATAAATCTTATTATTCTAATTAGCAATTGCTGGCTTGTTAATTAGATATAGTTTCCATGTTAATTGAGTAGAGATACCTTAATATGGATTAATCACTCATGGGGATTGAGGATTGATTGGGGTGCTAGAGATAGACCTACAAGATCCTTTGGCTTATTATTCCTTATTCTTCATGCATGACTTATTTGATTGTGTTTGAAAAGAGATTCCTTGCACTTTACTTAGGGATTAGGGATTAAATCGCTCGAGAGAGGTTTTAATCTAAATTAGTGATATGCCAATTCAATTCATTATTTGATTAATTAATTCCAATGTTCATGACATTTAGGAGAGGCTAGGGGGATTCATATCTAGATAGTTTTATTCTTGTTTATATCTATCAATCTTCTCATGTTTTAGTTTTTGTTTTAATTATCCGTAAATTATTATTCACTAGACAATAGTCAAAGTTTGCGCTAGTACTTATAAGCATTCCTCGTGGAGACGATACTTATACTCACTACTTTATTACTTGATAACGACCTGTGCACTTGCAGTTATTAGTGTGCGTTTCGGCACATCAATAATCCATAGAACATAAAAGAAATCCAAACACCGAAGGTTTGCCAAAGTAGATCTTGATTTCATTTGGACAACCAAAGAGAGGAAGTCAAGAACAACTAAGGAAACCAAAGGGAGCTTGATAGAGGAAGCTTGGTGTGGAATTTCTAGAGGTTTCACACTTGGGGAGCTCAAGGAAAAAGAAAGAATCAAAGTCTTTGACTTCAAGAGGTAATTCAATTACCACTTGTTCTTTCTATTCTTTACATATGTGTTTTACACATGAATTAAAAGATTGCTTGAATGTTTATTGGACCCAACCACTAGGGGTTGTGAAATTTTAAAATGTTTGAGATTTCACAAATCTACCGATTCCGCTTCACTTGTACCCAATATTCCTTTAGTTAGATGATGAGAAATGAGAAAGTTAGAGGAAATTTCTAGCTTTTATATCCAAGTCATCAAAATTGGATGGTGGAGATTGATTTGCTTCAATCCAAAGGTCATCATTTTAACATATTATTGAATTTTTTAAATATTATTAAGAAGTAAACAATTATCAACTAAATTGAATGATAATAATTTAATGGTTTATTTCTTAAAATTTAATTTATAACAAATATTGACTTTATGGTAAAATGTGGATCCCATCTAAACTTCCATCATCTTTCTTACAATATTAAACTTAACAAATAAATTTCTCATTATTCATGCACTATAGCCGGCCCCCATTTGGGTTTTAGCCCAACATTCTAAAATCCCATATTTAGTAAATTTACTATACTAATTAATGATTATTTAATTACTACTTTTGTTTCCTTATTACCTTAATTCTCTTCTTTGTTCAAACATCCCTACACTAATCATTCTCTAATAATACCATCATCAATTGTGACTACATGATTCCTATTTTAATCTCCATTTAATGCATTATACACATAAACATTGTAAAATAATAATAATTACTAACTTAATTAATGCTTTAAATTTCCTAAGTCTAACAATTACCGTAGAGTATATAAGTTATATTCTATGTTTTGTCTAGATTATTACAAGAACACTTAGAGATTATTCTGAATTCTTGATTCCTAAGTGTTTCTAAGGCATTTTATTTGAAAAAAAATACACTTAAATAAAACATTAATACAATTCAATTTGATTATCAAGATCAAAATCGAAATTGACAAAATGGGACATCCAATTTAGGTCAACAATCTCCCCCTTTTTGATTTTGACAAACAAATTGAATTTCAAACAAAAAATAAATGCAATTACTACACATATGCTCCCCCTCAATCAATGCTCCTAAAAATTAACAAAGTTCTTAAAATTTTAATATTTTTATTCTCTCCCCTTTTTCACAAATTCAATTTTTACAATTTCTCCCCTTTTGTCAAGATCAAAAAGAGGGGTTTGGAAGAGTAAGGGACCATAGATTGGAGGTGATAGAGTATAAGTAACAAGTAAACAAATAAGCAAGTAATGAAGTGAACTCTTTTTAAAACAAAGAGCTCCCATCAATCATATCAAGCTCTCTTTGTAGTGAATATGAACCCCCTACAAGAAAAGAGAATTTATCTATGCTTTAGTACCCAAGTGTACTTAGATCCTTGTGGGTTAGTCAAGGAAGGATCTTCAAGTTTTAGATGAGCCTTCCTTATATAACAAAATACATTTATATGCCTATTTTTTATACAATAATGACATTTAAGCTTTGACTTGAAGGCCTTTTCAGGCTTAGCCATTTTGTAATGAAATTGTGGCCTTTTTAAAAAATTATCATGATTCAAACAAGAGCATGTATGAAGTTATGATTATGGGTGTCTTTGTACATGTCTCTTTTGATATAGAAATGCATTATTGGATCTTTAAGGCTTAGCTCTTGAGCTATGTGAACCTTTCTCAATCCTCTTAGGATTTAAAGATTTTGTGTGTGCTTTGGCCTCCTTATTGACAACCTCTATGCTAAAAGTTTGAGAAGTAGAGGCTTTGACAAACAATGGAGATGAGGAAGTGAAAGTTGATGTACTATCAAAACTAAAGCCATATTTCACAAGTGGTGGCCTTTGAGATACAATAAGTGTATCCAAAACTTCCTTTCCTTTGTGAAATTTAGAAATGGAAGATCTCAATTCTTCAACCTCTAATTTTAAGAATTATTTTCTTTGCATAATGATTCAAAAGAGCAGGTTTTTGTAGAAACTTCATCCAATGAATTTTTAAGGTTAACATTGGATGTTTTCAAGCTTAAAACAAGGTTTTCAAGACCTTTGAAATCTTCCTTAATTTTTGAATATTTTTCTTTGTAAAATTTCATTTTTTAGAAGTATTTTTTACATTTTAAGACTATGGCCTCCGTAATCTCATCATCATCTACATCATGCATATCATTATCGCAATTTTTATCATCACATGAGTGGGAAGTAGAACATACCTCATATGTAGATCCTCTAAGTCCATGAAGAAAAGATTGGTTCTTTCATCATTTTCTTCATCACTTGAAGAGCTATCACTCCAAGTTGCCTTGAAACCATTTTTCTTCTTTTTGGCCCATTTCTTCTTCTTCTTGAGCTTGGGACAATCCGGTTTTATGTGACCCTGCTTTCCACAATCATAGCAAGTCACTTCATTCTTCTTCTCTTTATTGGAGTTGGAGTTATGAGAAGACTTCTTAGATGGTTTCTTCTCTTTTTTCTTGATAATCTCCTTCATTCTCCTTGTGATTATTGTTAGCTCCTCATCTTCAATATTGCTCTCATCAGAGTCATTAGATTGACTCTCATTGTCATCTTCTTCTTGTGTGGAGCATTTGAAAGCAAGTGTCTTCTTCTTCTCACCTAGGATTTCTTCCTTTTCCAAGGTCATCTCATGGGTAAGAAGTTTACCAATTAGAACATCCATAGGTAGCTTGTCAAGATCATGAGCTTCTTCAATTGAAGACACCTTAGATTCAAAGTTCTTCTTTGGAAGAGCTCCAAGAATTTTGTTGTTGATGTCTTCCAAACAGTAACTCTTCCCAAATTTCTTCAAGCTTGTGATGATTCCAAGAAATTGGTTGGTCATATCGGTCACATTCTCATTGGGATTGATCTTGAAGAACTCATACTCATGAACAAACATTTGAATTTTCTTTTATTTGACTTGTTTGGAGCCTTCATGATAGTTCTCTAATGTATTCCAAATACTATATGCACTTGTACATTGTTGAACTCTTCCATATTCTACTCTAGACAATGCACTAAGAAGAATAGTCATAGCTCTTTTATTCTTTCCATTTGCCTTTCTTTGAGCTTCAACCCACTCTTTCTTAGGAATAATCTCTTTGTCACCTTTAATGGTTCTTGATAGAGGTTTTCTTTCTTCAAGTACACTATCCCATACATTAATGAGATCACTATCGAGATAGACCTTCATTCTATGCTTCCAATAAGCATAATCGACGCCATCAAAGTAAGGCTTGAGATGATTTGCTCATTGATTGACCATATTGATCTTTTCTCACGCTTTAAAGCATGGAAAAATGAGACCAATGATCTGATACCACTTGTTGCCCAATATGCAACAAAAAGGGGGGTTGAATTGGTGGGTAATTAAAAAATTGATTGAACAAGGAAGAAGGAAAAGAATACAAAGAATTTATAGTGGTTCGGATTATAACCAATCCTACATCCACTCCCCAACCTCAATTGGGTATTCCAATATCTATGGAGTTTTACCAAGTTCACTCCCAACTTAGTATTTAAGCTCACACTAAACTTTACAAGTATTTTCCCAAGGCTCACACTCAAACCCCTCAAGTGTTTTTCACTAGGCTCACACTCAAACCTTATAAGTGTTTTGACTAGGCTCACACTCAAACCTAAACAAGAGTTTTACTAAGGCTCACTAACAAACCTATCAAGTGTTTAAGGCTAACACCCAACCCTTGAGCAATTAAAGCTCTTACAACAAACACAAAATGTGTTAAATGAAGTTTAAGGCTTAAAAAATGAAAATACAAGAGTTTGGTCACTTAGAGAAGTTATTGATTGTTAAAGAAGGCCTTTGGAGTGAGTATTTATAGCCTCCCAACACCAAAGAGCTATTACAAATGGGGCATGGACAAATCTCTCCCTAACAACTAGAAAATCTTCATTAAATGCACTGTTAGAGCTAAATCACGGTCGCGAAGACCTTTTAGCGATCGCTACTGAAGAATCGTGATCGCTATATTCATATGCCTTAATGGCTAGTGACACGTGGCAGATATTCATTGCTTGATCAATATGACTGTTGGAACTTTTATCTGCCTTATGAATATTGCAGTCGCGCTTTCTCCTTTGCGGTCGTAAAATGCCTTTCACGTTTCAATGTTGTGGTTGCGACTATGACCACGAACCTCTCTGGACCTTTGTCAAATTTAGGCTTCTTGGCTTGAATTGATTAGTGGTCGCGACATGATCGCTGCGGTCGCCATATGCCTGTTACGGGTGCAATGCTTATGTTGCGAGCACGATTTAGAAGTCCAGCAGAACAATTAGATATTCTTTCGAATTCTTGATTCCCAAGTGTTCCTAAGGCATTTTATCTGACAAAATACACTTAAATAAAATATTAGTACAATTCAATTTGATTCTCAAGATCAAAATCAAGATTGACTAAATGAGACACCCAATTTAGGTCAACAAGAGAATTAGTTCGAATTAAAAAAGAGCCAAGAGAAAGGGATCGACTCCCTAATTATGTTATGTATATATGAAAACATTAATGGTGATTCTATCGACTATTGTCCACCTTATATGTTATGTGATGCTACTTTTCATGAATTCTATGTATATGAATGATGTGAGTGAGCATACTTATAAGTTAGAATCTCAACGCTTGAATAAGTGCATAAATGGCATGTTATATTGATAACTATATAGCTCATTGAGTCAAACGCTCACCCCTATTCAATATTTTTTCCAGGTTATAGTTAGTAGCAAAGTTAAAAGGAGTCGATTTTTCATTAAAGAGTGGTACTGTAATTCTTCTTTCGTAGTTGCCCAACGGTTTATTTCATGTATTATAAATTTAAGTTTAAATTTTAGAACTCCGCATTGTTATTCTGTTATATGTTATTTATGTATAATTATGTTGAGTTTGGAGGATAGCTGAGCTTCCTTAATCTAGTTGATGTGATGTTCTATTAAATAAGAACTTGATGATGATGAGGTTGATACAATTGATATAGTAGCCCTAATTGGCAGAAATATGATGTTTGTACAAGTTCTGCCTGATAGGTGGGCCCATAGTCCTTTATTTGTGATAGTTACAGCTGTCATATTGCAGTTTTATCATTTAGTGGTTAGTTAGGTTTACTATAGGTTCTATAAGCCTTATGCTTTCCCGTTCCCTAGTGCCGGTCACATGCCCTTAGGGTCGGGTTGTGACATTAAGAAACCAATAGATCTATGAAAGGACAATCTGGCTTGGAGACTTGGTTCTAAGAAAGACAGAATGTACTACAATTGAGCTAGGAAGCAAAAAGCTCGAGCCAAATTGGGAAGGTCCTTGCCAAATCTCAAAAGTAATAATGCTAGGAACCTACTAGCTAAAAAGAGTGGATGGTTCAGCCGTACCTAGAACCTAGAACATATAAAACTTAAGGATATTCTATAAATAATTTCTCAAAAGGTATTGTTTTTATTTACCATCTCAATGTTTACTTTTTCCAATAAAACTAAGATATAGTCTTTCATTTTGTATCTCGTCCAAAGAAATCAATAAAGTACAAAGGATCCTAGTTACAACCCTTTGCATTTCCAATACATATTTTGTTTTTTAGTTTATCAAAAGAAAATATCTAAGACTTAAAACAACCTAACAAAAAATGATCTAGAAAAATGATCCAAGGCCTATAATGGCTCAACTAAATAGAAAGATCCAGAAAAAGGATCCAAGGCTTATAATGGCTCAACCAAATAGAATGATCTTGAAAAGGATCGAAGGCCTAGAATGGCTTAACCAAATTGAAAGATTCAGAAAAAGGATCTAAGGCATCTAATGGCTCAACTAAATAAAAGGATCTGGAAAAAAGATCCAAGACCTATAATGGCTCAACCAAATAGAAGGATCCAGAAAAAGGATCCAAGGCCTATAATGGCTCAACCAAATAAAAGGATCCAGAAAAAGATCCAAGACCTATAACGGCTCAACTAAATAGAAAGATACAAAACAAGGATCTAAAACTTATGATGGCTCAACCAAAAATTGAAAGGTCCAGAAAATGATTTAAGGCCTAAAATAGCCTAAGAAAAAAGAAGGTCCAATAAAAAATTTAAAGCCTATAATGGCTCAACCAAAAAATAAAAGATCTAGAAAAGGATCTAAGGCCTAAGATAAGAGAAAAGGCAAAGAAAGAATATAAAACTTTATGATGGCTCAACAAAATTCAAGAAGGATCTACGACATTTGATGGCTCAAACAAATGATCTAAGACAGATAGAGGTTGAACCAGAAAAGAAAAGTCCAAAGGAGGACCCATAATAGCTCACTTGTAACCTATTAAAAAGTTATGCGGTTACCCATGAAGCAGTAGCCTTAGCCACAATAAGAAATTTGTAACCAAACACCAGTCCATCCAGAAATGCATTCAAAATAAGCATATGTGTTGAACATCAATCATACCACATCAACGTAAAGGCTTTAGTGGAAACAAAGCTAAATTACTTCAACGAAAGAAACATAAAAAATATCCAACGAACAAAATCAAACATTACTCTGAAAAGAGAAGAAAAGACAGGTATTAATAAAAGAAAAGAAAGTTCATCCATCATCAGCATGCTCTGGCTGCTCCTCAATTTTGATTTTCCACATTCCCTTCCTAGGTTTCCTCATTCCTTTTGTTTCCCTCAAGCTCGGCTTCAGCCCGTGGCTCAGTAGTGGAAGTGGTGTAAGACAGGAGATCCTTCACAAATTTAAAATCAATTTCAGTGAACTTCTCCTCTAGCAGTTGCAATTTGGTCATGGAAATAAAAATAAGCTTGAATAGTATTATTCACAGTAGTTGTAACCTTAGTCTCCCAAAAAGCTAATAAGTCAACATGTCACACCCCACATTTTGGGGTGCAATGATCCTAAGGTTTAAGGAGACTTAATGTCACCAAAACCCGTATAATCCAATAAAATAATATTACATACTATGAAACCAATACCCACAATCCTAACTAGCAAACCCATCAAATATCCATACACTCCATTACATATATATCACATTAAATATTAATAGTTACATTACACACTATTATATACATTATATATATATATATATATACAATCCCACACTTTTATCACTGATAATAATTATACAATATTTACATAAATACCATAGAGCTTTAATAACTGATAAAAACAAAGTTAATATCCAACACAGAGTACAAGATACTCTCCAAGTGAAGTACCGGAACTTGAAAATTACCTTGCGGACTTCTCTAGAGCCCCTGAAAAAAAAAATAAACCACTAAAATTTGAGACAAGCTCAGTGAGTAAATAATAATATAATATAAATGCGATAATAGAAGTAATTAGGTTCAATCTAATGACAAAAAGAATTTAGGGAATTTAAATGAGACCATGGCAATAACAAGGTATGTTCGATATATAGTGGTATATATCTTTTAGTAGAAATCAATAATTTGGAGACGTTATGTCCCCCAGTGAATTGAGAGTATTGGCCTAAGTCTTGCTCTCCAGTAATAACAGTAAACAGTTACATAAGACTGATCAGGTCTTATGGCTAGGATTACCCTTCCCAGCTAGGGTTCGGATACGCTCGCCCAATCTGCAGACATACCATGTGTACAAGGTTTAATGTAAACCCACATCAAATGGGTATTTCTGCTTTACAATAAAAGTAAGGTTCACAGTATATAACAAATTTCAGTACATAGACAATTGGAGATTAACAATAACAATTTAATGATAAGTACTTTAGGTTTATTTCTGGTAAATGACCATTTATCAATCAACAAGAAAAATTGAATATTATATAAGGAAATTCAAACAATCATGGTCTCAAACAATATTACTATATATACTATTATATTATTAAATACTCACTTCGGATTCCTTAGCTCCCAGTACTAGCACAAACAGAAGGGATGCTCACTACCTTCCGGGGAACTCGATTTTCCTTTTTCTTTATTCTTTAATTCTACATTACACATATCAACTTTCATTACTTTGGAACGATCATTTTCAACAAAAATCTATTCTCTTTAGCATGATATATATATATATATATATATATTTCTCACTATATCATTAATTTATCTCATTAGGTTCGATTTTGGAAAAAAAAATTATAAGATACTAATTTTCCAAATTAATTTCTAAATTATTCAATTGACACTCAATTGAAATTATTCTCATACTCAATTGAAATTAAACCCTTTTAGTTCCAATTTCTAAAATTAACCAATCCTTTACCTAAGGAAAATTACATGTTCATCACTTAAATTTCAATTAAGATCTCATTCATCCAATTAGCATCTAATTCAACCTAAATCAACAATTAATTGCATGAATATCAATTCCAAGCCCAATTCTCCTTCTTGGTTGAACCCTACTTGTCCACTTCCTCTAATTTTTGCTTCAATTTTCCAAATTGAAATTCAATTAACTTAATTAGAATATATTAGATCAATTTAACACTATCAATTGCATTTAATTTTACCTAAACACAAAACCCCTAATTTATTTAAATTTTAACATTTGAGAATTTTTCTATCTTTTGTTCAATCTCTAAATTGACCTAAGAATTATCTAATTGCCTTCTTAGGAAGTCTATTATATTATTGAAATTACTAAAGTAACATCAATTTTTTCAAGACTTTCTCATGATTGAACCAATAGGAATTTTTCCCCAAATTTTCATTCTTGTTCATTTCTTCCAATTTCCACTAAATTAACCATCATTCCATACTTTATTATCATCATTAATTTCTTAATTAAATAACCAACACCTCCCTCCCCATACTCTACTATAGGCCGAACCCAAGAGCACGAAAAGAAGATAAATTTTTGCAACTCAATCAATTCACACACTCCTAAGTATACTAGTAATAAAATTCAAACTTAGATTTAGAAATTACCTAAAAGAAAACTTGAATTCTTGGTGGGTTTTTGTGGATGGTCGAAAGGTGTGAAGAGAAGAGGTGTGGTCTTCAAATTTTTGGTGTAAGATGATAGAAATGAAGACAATAAAGAAGTTTCTAGTTTTATACTTGGTCAAAATAACTCAATGGTGAAGATTTAATCATGTTAATCCAATGGCTATCATTATTAGGTATTTTATTGAAATTTTATTACTAATAAATCCATGAATATCCACCAACATATTATGATGAGAAATTAAATTTTCTAATTTAAGAATTTATTTAATTATGCTAAAATTTTGACTTTT
>CATKHJ010042406.1:0-15368 GCA_949750685.1 Vernicia montana | reverse complement strand
TATTAATTTGAATAATATATGCTTTTATTAAATTTAAAATTCATTAATAGATTTTATTAATATAATTTTATAAATGAATTGTTTAAAATTCTATAAAAAAAATTATGACTCAAAAAAGATATTGCAATAATATTAAAATTTTATTAATTAACTAAATTCAGTTAAATAATTAATTATTAATTATCAATTACCAAATTATTAGTTGATTGGCATATAATAATAATAATAATAATAATAATAAAAGTGGCCCACATCAAATGCATATTGCTAGTTGATGGGAATAGTGTCCCACTCTTCCTTTACAAGTGAAATAACAGCGTAAAAAAAAATAATAATAAAACACCGTACAAATGAAATAAAAAGTAGCTACACATATATTAAAAACAAACGGCCGGTGTAAATGATATTTTTTCTTAAAAAACGGTGTATTATGTAATTTCTTTCTTTTTTTTCTTCTTTTACTGTGGATTTGGGCCATTTGGCCTCCCTGGCCAGGCAAGTTATATATATATATTACATATATAGACCACCATAGGGAGAAGAAGGGAACGAAAGCACCAGAAGCACATCTAGTTTCAGCAGGAAAGAGAGGACTAGATCTAACCAAGGCAAGACAGCAACTGGAGGGGAAAGAATGGAGTCCCATTAGATTATGTATTCGAGGAGGGATCCACAGTCCCAGCCCACTACTCTCAGGACAAGCTACTGACTTTCGACTTTTTTAGAATATACCGCTCAATTGGATATTGATCCAATCTAATTTTAATAAAACGAGTAATATTCGTTTCGTTTAATAAATAGAGTATAGTAAATTTTTTAATTTAAATTTGAGTTGGATTTAGGTAATGATATAATTCGTCCTGAATCTGACTTGACTATATATATTATATATATTTTTATTTTTTAATATTATACTTATATTTAATTTATATATATATTTTTTGTTTATAGTTATTTTTTTATGTGAAATATAAATTATATGAATATGAATATATAGAAAAAAAAATACATAAATGAATATATACATTAAGAAAATAACATTAAAAATATTTTTTAAAGGGAAAAAATAATAAATAAAAAGAAAAGAAAAGAAAAGAAATATATAAATGGATATTACCCACCCCGATCCGCCCAGCCTCACTCGGGTGGGATGGTTTTTTTTTTTTTTTTTTTTTTTAATGGATGGAGTTTAAATTTTACAAAATTTGCCCTAAATCCGACCATTCCTATCTCCAACACATTGAAATTTCATAAATTTTAAAATATTCTAAAATTATTAAACCAAAAGTCTAATTGCTATCAAACTATCAATCTTCAATATATACTAGTGAATAATTGTTTAAAAATCAATACTAGTGAATAATTATGTTTTAAATCTTTAATTTTTTTTTACTATACTAGAATAATTATGTTTCTTTTTCTCAAAACTTATTTTTCTGTTTTTTCTCAGTTTTCCGTATAATGTATATTAAAAATTAGTTAAAAAATATTAAAATTTTTAATTTATAAAACTATAAAAATATTTATCTTTAATTGTTGTCGTGACAAGAGGTGGCTTGTTAATTAATTTGGGCTCATAAGTCATTAAACAATTCAATTCAATATTCATTTAATTGATAATTTTGCTTATAACAAGTTGGACTTACCTTTAACACAAAATAGTCTAAGTCAATTTGGTTTGATTTCCTTTCTTATTATAAGTTTTTTATCTTTTTATTTATTCATAATCGATGTGGGATTATCCCACATTATACTCTTAACATAATTGCTAATAATAAAAATGATAATTATCAATAGTCAATAGATTAATACGTGTGTTCATATACTTTTTAAATAATTTGTTATAATATAGTCCTATGATTTTATTAATTCTTATTAATAAAATGAAAAATTCTAAAATAAATAAATTCACTTATCAAATTCATCTAATCCTTGTATTTTATTTTATGATTTTTTTTAGCTGGAAAAAATTTTGATCTGACACTCGTCTCATACTAAATAACGTAAGTCCATCTCATAATTAATGAAAAAAAATAATAATAAGGCAAATAAAACCGCAAAATTTCCTCTATAAATATGGTCCAAATTCAGGGAAAACAAAGATATTTAAGTAACAAAACTTGTATTTTAATGATCTATGGGATTAGGCAAGCCCCAAAATTTCCCTTGTGTATAATTTAGAAAAAAACTAAGGAATTTAATTAATAAAGTGGTCCAATATTTTCAAAGGGCTTTTATGAAACTGATAGTAATAGATCACCTACCGACCTCTAAAATAGTATATATAAGTCCTAGGGTATAAATCTAGTAAATTGAAAATACAAATTGTCCTTTAGCATATTGGTCCATGCATGAAATATTGAGTATTTTCCATTGATAGACAGTTGATTTTTCAATCTTCAATATCAAAGAAGCTTAGCATGTATTTTTAGTTTTTGTCTTTTTAATCAATTTATCTTGTAATGGTGCATTATATTTTGCCATATTTTGCATATTTTGCCCTCCCGAATGTGTGAATAAGTAGACTTCCCAAAATATTCAAGACTTGTGCTTCGACAAAAACACTATAATTCCTCTCAACTTTACCAAGTTGCCTTCTTCACAAACATCTATAAATTTATTAGCATTAGCAACAAAGCCTTTGAGAAGTAAAGAGGTAATTAAAAGGCTTCTTTTTCTGTAACAAAAAAAAAAAAAAAAAAAGGGTTGTTCTTTTTCAAGAGAACATGTTATTGTTCATCAAGAAAGCTTTCATTTTCAAAATTTTGTGTGCTCTACTCTTTCTCATTCTCCATTGCTCAGCTTCCTCCCATTATTATTTTCAGGTACCATAACAATTTTTTGTCTAATATAGAATTCATAGTTGTCTACATTTCTTGGTTTCTTGTTTCGTACTTCAACTTTCTTGATTTGGTATGCATGTATCATTCTTGAATAAAAAAAAAAATCAATTCATATGCTACCCTAAAAATAAAAAATAAAAAAATCCATTAACAATTGTATCTAAAATTAACTGAAAAAAATCATCTTTGTTGTGAGGTCGGGAGTTCAAACTCTATATTCTAGTCGCAATCAATTTTACAAAAAAAATAATAATAAAGCTAAATTTGAGGCGCTAATTGAGGACTAAATTAACTTTATAGGTCAGGGAAGCATCTTATTCAAGACTTTGCAGCAGAAAGGAGATCTTAACAGTAAATGGAGAATATCCAGGACCAACTTTATATGTTCACAAGGGTGAAACAATCTTTGTTATTGTCCGTAACAAGGGCAAATATAATATTTCCATTCATTGGTATGTATGTACATACAATTTTTTTTTTTTATTTGGTATAAATTAAAAATTGTCAGGATATAAATTTCTGAATTTTTGTGTTACGAGGCATACACTTGTTGTAGATAAATAAACAACATTTTAATTAGTACTTGAAGAGTGATTTTGTCAATTTTCCTTTTTCTTTCTAGGCATGGAGTGAAGCAACCTAGAAATCCATGGTCAGATGGTCCTGAATATATTACACAATGTCCAATCCAACCTGGAGCAAAACTTAGACAAAAGGTCATATTTTCTGCAGAGGAAGGAACTCTATGGTGGCATGCTCATAGCGATTGGTCACGAGCTACGGTTCATGGGCCTATCATCATCTATCCAAGATTTGGAACCGGCTATCCCTTTCCCAAACCTCATGCTGAAGTGCCAATCATTTTAGGTAACTCATAGCTATCATTAAATTGATAATATCAAATATTGTTGGAAGATATAGATGTTGGAAAATCTCACATTGATTTAAGTATAAGAAACATAATAAAAGGTTTATAATGTGTGTTAAAGGTGAAACCGACTCATTTGAAACCTAATTATCGAAAAATCTCGATCCATGACTGCTAGGCTAAGACTATTTCAAAAATATATTGTGTACATATATTGACAATGATCAATAAATCTTAATTAATCTTGCACTAATCTCTGAAAAAAATATACTAATTGTATCCAAATTAAATATTTAAAATGTAGGAGAATGGTGGAAGAGAGATGTGATAGACGTTTTTAAAGAATTCCTTATGACAGGAGGAGATCCTGAGGTGTCTGATTCTTTTACTATTAATGGTCAGCCAGGAGACTTGTATCCATGTTCAAGATCAGGTATATATTTATCTTTACAAAATATTGAAAATTATTGATGCTATAAGATGGAAGTGAATTTCCCAGGAAAATTATCCTGTAGTGAGTTATAAAAATTAGGACAGTAAATTATAATTACAAAAATTGAATGTAAAAATAGTAAATTAATTAAAAAATGCAAATGAACTAATAAATAATTAAAGAATGTTAAAAAATAATACAGCTTATTGAAAGTGTAATTACGGAAAGTGAATGAACGAATTGACAATCAATTATTCGAGCTAGCCACTATCTACTCCGAATTATCATTAATCATAATGTAATTGCAGGAACATTCAGGTTAAATGTGCATCAAGGAAAGACTTATCTACTCCGAATAATAAATGCAGCAATGAACGACATTCTCTTCGTTTGCATTGCAAATCATAGCCTCACAGTCGTTGGAGCAGATGCTAGCTATACGAAGCCATTCACAAGTGATTGCATAACAATAGGTCCAGGACAAACCACTGATGCTTTAATGCATGCCAATCAAAATCCCAATAACCGCTATTACATTGCTTCTAGGGCTTACTCTAGTAACCCTTTAATCCCTTTTGATAACACTACCACAACTGCTATAATTCAATACTATGAAGGTTCTGAATCTGAATCTTCAACACCTACTTTTCCCCAACTTCCTAACTATAATGACACTAATGCTGCCTTTAATTTTTTTGGTAGCCTTAGAAGTTTATCCACTAAAGAGCATCCAATTCCTATAAATATTAATGCAAAAATGTTATCCACAATTTCACTTAACACATTTCCTTGCCCACCAAATAGTATATGTGAGGGTCCAAATGGAACAAGATTTGCTGCTAGTATGAATAATATAAGCTTTGTGAACCCATCAATTGATGTACTGGAAGCTTATTATTATCATATCAATGGGGTTTTGGGATATAATTTTCCTAGTTATCCACCATTATTTTTTAATTTTACAGCCCCATTTTTGCCATTGAGATTATTAATTCCAAGAAATGGAACTAAAGCCAAAGTATTACCCTTCAATGCCACAGTGGAAATTGTTTTTCAAGGGACAAGCTTGCTTGGTGGTATTGATCATCCTATGCATCTTCATGGTTATAGTTTCTATGTTGTTGGTTGGGGATTTGGGAATTTTGACAAAAATAGAGACCCTAAAAATTACAATCTTGTTGATCCTCCTTTTCGAAACACCGTTTCTGTGCCGATCAATGGCTGGGCTGCCATCAGATTTCAGGCGTATAATCCCGGTAATGAGCCTGTTAATAGTTGTTTAATTGACTGTAATATAGAATGTAACGAGATTCAAATCTTAAAGACCTCATATATTATATTAATTATATAATATTATCTTGCAGCACAGGAGATCAGAAATTCAAACTTGACAGACCTATATACATATATATATTGTATATGACTTCAAGCTTAAGTTTTATATTTTTTTTGTTACAGGAGTTTGGCTTCTGCATTGTCATTTGGATAGGCACTTTATTTGGGGCATGGAGACTGTTATCATCGTTAAAAATGGCAACAATAGAGAGGAGCAGTTGTTACCTCCACCACCAGACATGCCACCATGCTAGCTGATGAATTAATGAATATTAGTTATTGTCTCTATTTATAAATTGAATTTTGTGCAAGTACTATGGTATGGTTAATTACAAGCTTGATCAATATTAATTATTTAATTAATATATATTTATCTGTCTTAGAAGTACTTAGTTCTTGATGTGAAAATTTATCATACAATTCATAATTTGGTTATATGTCTTAGATTGTTGACTTTAATTTGATTAGGATCTGTTTAGATAGGTGATCATTTGAAATTATTATAAATTTGAATTTGAGTTTAATATGTAAAATCATAAAAAAAAAAAAAAATAGGCGCTATGTATCATGCGACTTATGTCCATTCAATTCTATTTCTATCCATTCCATTAATTTTAAATATTAGTGCATGAAATTACAAAAATTTGTGATAGAATTATAAAATCCATCACAGTTTAAGAAAAAAACAAACAAACGAGCTTTATCTATACAAGTTAAGAATAAAATTAATATATGTTAATCTAGAAAATAATGATTAATTTTGTAGTGTTAATTATTATTTTTTTAGTATTAATGAATCTTTAATTCAATAATATATTAGAATCGTTTCATGAATGTAAAATATATGTTGGAATTCCAATTAAAATCAAATTTTTTTAAAAAAACCTATTTCTTGCTACAAAGATTAATTTCAAGAAATAGTGCGTGGCCAACTTGACTTTCTTGAGTTCTTCAAATGCGAAAGAAAATGTGTCTAACCAAACAAGGGCAGGAAGGCCTACCAATTTTTTTTTTCAACGAAAATGATATATATAGCATTAAAATTAAGGATAATATGTTATAAAAGAGTCAAATAATACGTATTTGACAAAATATGCAAAGTTGGCATTGCAAGCTGTGGAGCTTATATAAAAGCTCTCTTCTCCTCATTTATATATCACAAATCTCTAAGTAATAGAGAAAATTTCTAGTGGGAGAAAAATATAAAGAGTATTTTTCCTATTTCAAGAGAAAATATTATTTTTCTCTCCTTGTGGTATAGAGAGAGGTTGTAACTCCTATTATTTTTCATAGTGAAATTCTTCTATTTTTATCCGTGATTTTTTATCCTAATTTATTTGGGATTTTCCATGTAAAATCTGATATTCTTGTTATTATTCTCAAATTATTAACTGCGTTCTTACTCTAATTCGGTCCTAATTCCGCAATAAATGGTATCAGAGTTATTAGTTTTAATTTTCCTTGAAAATAAAAAGTATGCTCTGTGATTGCAGTTTTGACTGATTTTTCACATCAGAAAAAAAAAATTCTCGGAAAATAATTATTGTAAATAGTATTTTGAGATACTGTGCAATTTGGCACTATTTACGAATACGTGTACTGTTCATACATATCAGAGTCTAACTGGAAATAAGTATGGTTGTGTGAAAGTGCATGTCTAGAAAAAGTTCTAGCTAAGGAAAAACTTATTATTTAAGTGTATCTATTGTGACCCACTTCTCTTTCTTGGGAACTTACCTGATGTAATGTTCACGGACTACAGTCACCGCTCTAGTATACAGTATTATTCACGTGAAATAGTGAGAGCTAGATTTGCTCAAAGAAGTTTGTGATAGAAGCAATGACGACAAAATTTGAGATTAAGAAATTCAATGAGAGTAATTTCTCACTATGAAAATTGAAAATGAAAGTAATATTGAGAAAAGATAATTATCTTACGGCTATAAGTGAAAGGTCGGCGGGACTTACACATGATAAGTGGAATGAGATGGATGGAAATGCTATAGCAAACTTTCATCTGGCATTAGCAGATGGGGTATTGTCGAGCATAAAAGAGAAAAAGACGGTAAAGGAGATTTGGAATCATCTCAATAAATTGTACGAATCAAAATCACTCCACAATAAAATTTTTCTTAAGAGGAAGTTGTACACTCTTCGGATGTCAGAATCTACTTTAGTGACAAAGCACGTAAATACCTTGAATACTCTATTTTCTCAACTTACATCGTTGGGAGTTAAAATAGAGCCAAATGAACGTGCTGAACTTTTACTCCAAAGTCTACTTGATTCGTATGATCAGCTCATCATCAAATTAACAAATAATATCTCCACGGACAATCTAGTCTTCGATAATGTTGCAACCGAAGTTCTAGAAGAGGAAAGTCGGCATAATAACAAGGAGGACAGGTTGGCCAGTTCGCAACAAGTGGAGGCATTGATGGTGAGAGGAAGATCAACAGAACGTGGCCCCAGTGGGAGCCATAATCAGGAAAGATCAAAATCGATGAGTCAGAAGAATATAAAGTGCTACCACTGTGGCAAGAAGGGTCACATGAAGAAAGATTATTGGAATTTAAACAAAAATTTCAGTCCTCGAGAAAATATAGCAAACGCTTCAGATGATGGTAATGCTCTATGTTATGAAGCGGCGACGACTGATACATGCAGACAAAATTTAGCTGATGTCTGGTGTTTTGACTCAGGGGCTACCTGGCATATAACCTCTCGGAGAGAATAGTCCCATCATTATGAATCTATTTCAGGAGGATCTGTGTACACGGCAGATAATCATGCCTTGAAGATCGTCGGTATTGAAACCATCAAGCTGAAGATGTATGATGGTACAATTCGCACTATTCAAAATGTGCGACATGTGGAGGGCTCGTAGAAGAATCTGTTGTATGAAGGACAACTGGATGATCTTAGGTGTAAGATCGAAACCCATAATGGGATTAAGAAAATAATCTGAGGTGCGCTGGTACTTATGAAATGTCAAAAGAAGGCTGCAAACTTGTATATTCTTATGGGAGAGACTATGCAAGAAGGAGAAGCATCTGTTGCTTCAAGTAGTTTGAATGACAGATCTACAATGATGTGACATTACAAACTTGGGCATATGTTTGAGCAAGGAATGAAAATTCTTGCAGAGAAAAATCTACTTCCGGGTCTTACAAAGGTTTCCTTACCCTTTTGTGAGAATTGTGTTACAAGTAAGCAGAACAAATTGAAATTCAACAATCAAATTCTAAAAGCAAGTAAGTTTTAGAATTGGTTCACTATGATGTATGGTAAGCACCAGTTCCATCCCTAGGAGGAGCGAAGTTCTTTGTGTCCTTCATAGATGATTATTCTAGGAGATGTTGTGTGTATCTTATCAAGGGGAAGGTAGATGTGTTTCTAGTTTTCAAAGTGTTCAAAACGCAGGTAGAACTTGAATCTGGGGAAAAGATCAAGTGTTTGAGGACAGATAATGGAGGAGAATATACCAACAATGAGTTTGCTGAATTTTGTAATCAAGAAGGCATTAAGAGACAATTCACTACAACATACACTCCTCAACAAAATGGAGTGGCAGAGCGGATGAACAAAACCTTGTTGGAAAGAATAAGGGCTATGTTGGGAGCTGCAGGTCTGGGAAAAACATTCTGGGCATAAGCAGTCAACACCGCCTGTTATGTGATCAATCGGTCACCATTAACTACAATTGAGTTGAAAACACCGATGGAGATGTGGACGGGAAAGCCTGTTGATTATTCAAACCTCCATATATTCGGAAGTCCTGTATACGTGATGTACAACACCCAAAAAAATACAAAGTTAAATCCAAAATCCAGAAAATGCATATTTATGGGTTATGCTGATGGAGTGAAGGGGTATCGCTTATGGGATCCCACTATCCATAAGGTTGTGATCAGCAGGGATGTTATATTTGCAGAAGGAAAGCTGCAAGAGAAAGGTGATAGTAGCAGTTCGAAAGAAAGTCTAGAAACTACAATGGTACAGGTGAAAAAATAGTCTGATTTAAAAGATTCTTTTGAAGCAACACTGGAAATTGAGGAACGAGAACCAGTTGAGACTGAAACTACATAAGTTCGACGGTCAACTCATGAAAGAAAAACACCAGCATGGCAGTCTGATTTCCTTGTGGAGAGCAATGTTGCATATTATTTTCTAACTGAAGATGGTGAACCATCAAATCTTCAAGAGGCGATGGATAGTTCAGATACATCTCAGTAGATTGCAGCAATACATGAAGAAATTGAAGCTCTTCATAAGAACAAGACTTGGAGGCTTGTGCCGTTACCACAAGAAAAAAAGCCTATTGGAAATAAATGGGTTTTTAAGATCAAACGAAATAGTGATGATCAAGTGAAGCAGTATCGTGCAAGACTGGTGGTAAAAGGGTATGCTCAGAAAAAAGATATTGACTTTAATGAGATATTTTTCCCTGTGGTTCGACTTAATACAGTCCGAGTAGTTCTGGCAATGTGTGCTACTCTTGACCTACACTTAGAGCAATTAGATGTGAAAACTACTTTTCTTCATGGAGATCTTAAAGAAGAAATATATATGCTCCAACCAGAAGGATTTGAAGAACATGGAAAGGAGAACTTGGTTTGCAGGTTGAACAAATCTCTATACGATCTCAAACAGGCGCCGAAGTGTTGGTATAAGAGATTTGATTCCTTCATTATGAACCTTGGATACAACATACTTAATGCAGACCCTTGTGCTTATTTCAAGAGGTTTGGTGATAATGATTTCATCATTCTGCTGTTGTATGTTAATGACATGTTGGTAATAGGCCCCAACAAAGATCATATTAAAGATTTGAAGGCTCAGTTGGCTAGAGAGTTTGAAATGAAGGACTTGGGACCAACAAACAAGATTCTAGGGATCCAAATTCACCGAGACAATAATAATAGGATGATTTGGCTTTGTCAAAAGAATTATTTGAGGAAGATCTTGCGACGCTTCAATATGCAAGATTGTAAGCCAATTTCTACCCCACTTCCTATTAATTTCAAGTTATCCTCTAAGATGAGCCCTAACAGTGAAGCAGATAGGATGGAGATGTCTCGAGTACTGTATGCATCAGCAGTGGGAAGCCTTATATTCGCTATGATTTGTACAAGACCAGACATTGCATATGCAGTGGGAATGGTTAGTCGGTACATAGCAAATCCTGGTAGAGAGTATTGGAATATAGTAAAGAGGATCCTAAGATACATTAAGGGGACCTCACATGTTGCATTGTGTTATGGAAAATTAGAATTTACTGTCAGATGATATATTGACTCAGATTATGCAAGTGATTTGGACAAAAACAAATCCATCACATGTTATGTGTTTATTCTTGCTGGCGAAGCAGTAAGCTGAGTTTCAAAATTGCAATCAGTTGTGGCTACGTCAACAATAGAAGCAGAATATATAGCAACTACACAAGCTAGTAATGAAGCAGTCTGGTTGAAAATGATAATGGAAGAACTCGGGCACAAATAGGAAAAGATTTCTCTGTTTTGTGACAGTCAGAGTGTCTTGCATATGGCAAGGAATCCAGCTTTTCATTCAAAGAGAAAACACATTCCAGTTCAGTACCACTTCGTTCGTGAGAAAGTGGAAGAAGGAACTGTGGATATGCAGAAAATTCATACCAAAGACAACCTAGCAGATTTTATGACAAAAGCGGTCAATACTGACAAATTTGTCTGGTGTCGATCCTCTAGTGGTCTGATGGAGACATAAGCAATATGGAGATGACAAGGAAGAAAGAATGGTGTGAAGATTGATTGATCCTCAATCAAATCTTCAAGTGAGAGATTGTTGTAAAAGTCCAAAAAGTGGGCACTGAACAAGACTAAATAAAAGAGAAAGTTTAAGGTGGGCACCGTTCGGTGCCCACCCTTGACAAAGAACAAGGAAAATTTTTTCTTGTGTGTTGCACGAGCTGTGCAGCACCAAATAGGGGCAGAGGCTCCTCTACAAATAGAACCTCTGCCCAATGAATCCCATATCCCAAATCTCAAATAGAGAGAATTTCTAGTTGGAGAAAAATAAAGAGTTTTATTTAAATTGTTTTTCTCCTATTTTCAAGAGAGATTATTGTTGTTATCTCCTTGTGATTTAGAGAGAAAGTTATAATTCCTATTATTTCTCATAGTGGAGTTTTTTTTTATCTTTGCCCGTTGTTTTTCACCTTAATTTGTTTGGGGTTTTTCACGTAAAATCTGTGTGTCTAAATTATCTTTATTATTTTCTCAAATTATTAGCTACAGTCTTACTCTAATCCGGTGTCAATTTTCGCAACACGATTTGCATCTTTATATTCAAATCACTAAAAAATAAAAATGGTTTTTGTTTTGGAGAAAATAAAAATAAATAAACATTACATGTTAGATTCAAATCTTATTGAAAATGAGATTTTTTTTTTTTTTTGGGGGGGAAGGGGGAATAAAATCAAGGTACAAATTCTATTTATGTTATAAAATATTAATTTATATATAATCTACCATGATGTTGTTCTATATTCTTTTTTTTTTTTTTTTAAGATGAAAGGGGATAATTATAATTTATGAAAATAAATTATAATGCCACCAGTAATCAATTTATAGAATAACTTTATAATTTATAAATGAAATTGACCCCAAATACACTTGAAAAACAATGATTTTTATTTATAGAAGCACAATCATGTTAATAAAACAATAAAACAATAAATTTATCATATCGATAGTATGTGTATTCTGCTTAATGATTATATTAAATCACAATTTGATTATTAATCATACTAGCTAATATATTGAGCATTATTTAATTAGCTGGTACTAATTATTTAGAATTTGTTGTTTTGGTTGATTTAGTTGGTACTTATATTATTTAAGTCCCAATAGTTTTCTTTGGCCACTTTCAGGCTAAATTGCACCTGTTGTCCTTGAACTTAGGACCTAGTCTCATTGTTGTCCCTAAATTTCAATTTGTCGTAGAAAAGTCCTTAAACTTCTGATTTTGTAACAATATAGTCCTTTTATACCATAATCATTTAAAAATTTCTATTTCTTACCCCAAATCTTTTCTTTTGTTATCAAGGAAATCCAAACACAATTTCACTCACTCCTTAGACTCTGATACCATTTATTTTGAGTCTGCTCCCTTTCTAAGCTAGAGGCGGAATTCAGAGAGCTGCTCCTAAGGATCTTTAGAGTATGTCCTGCTATTTCTTATTTCTTTCAGTTTCTCGTATTCGTTGTGATATCAAGAACTAGCAACAATACCTAAAGGGCCTTTGTTCTTGAGGAAATATTCCTCAAATTCACTCTGTCTAAGAGTCAACTCTTCTAAACTTTTAGAAAATTTTTCTAAAGAATTTTTCAAAGAGTCTAAATGATCTATAACAGAATTTAACAATCCTATTACTGGATCCTTTCCTACACCGTGATCTAGGTGATGACAATCAGGATATAAACAATTAGAAGATTTATTGCTCATCTACTAAACGTGCTAAAGCACCAATCCGATCTAAAACAAGAAAATTATAAAAATCAAGTTCTTGATCAAAATAATTTTTAAGCTCTATTTCTTCTTAAGTTGGATTAATAAGTCTTTCGATCCTTGTTAAACAACTCCTTAGATGTTCAACCCTTTGATCATATTGAGCAAATATAGGATCTAGCAGTCTAAGACTAACACTTAATTCTTCCCTTCTAGCTTGAGTTAAAGTTAAACCTTTAAACCAATTTTGATTAGAGATTCGACTAGAAGACATGAAAGTTTAAACATAAATTTAAAACATTCATAAGATATATACCTTGTAGACCGGGTCCACTAACCTTCCGCGAATGCTTCAGCTCTTCTTCAGGCTTGTCACCAGCAATACCTGAGACGATTGGAGGTTATGGCTTCCCTTTTCTCTCTTTGGCGGGACTTACAGAAACGCTCTTGTTTTAACAGACCTTTTTAAAGAATAAGGTATATATGGGCTTTAAGTGTTTTTCAAATTAAAACTGTCTTCAAAGAAATTTCTGGAATTGATCAGAAATATTTCTTTTTATAAAAACTCTGAAGCTCTCTCCAAGCTCCCTTTACATAATACAGAAGGAGATATAAATAGAGGATGCATAAGCTGGTGTCTATCAAACTATTTGCCAGCTCAAAAGTAAAAATAATTAAAGCATACAGTCACACCAACACTAATTAAAGCAACTAGACAGCTGGTGCCTCTTGTACAGTTTTCTAGCTATGTATAATAATTCAACAGATAATAATAAAAGTTATCCTTATCTTTACAGCTAAGGAGATAAGGACTGCTTATCTTAAAGCAGATATGTTCTTTTCTTTAGAGCCACAGACCTTTGACAGCTGGTGCTTCTTTGTCTGCCACTTCTTCAGAAAAGCAATTCCTCAATTATCACGTTGAGGCTGACATCATGGATGAAGAAAATGTCATTCTATCTGTGAGTGGGTGACAGGGATGTCCATGTCTTCTTTTAATTCCCTGTAAACTCTCACCATATCTTTTGCAAGACGTTGTTCTTTGAATTCAGCTATCTTCTTCCAAACCTTCAACGTTTCAGGTTGGAAATCCAGACTAGGGTCTTGAACTACTAGTCTCAGAAATAATTTCTTGGCTTCTTCACATCCTTTTACCATGAATATTTCTCTAAGATACAAATATGGGGACCAAATAGTAATAAAAATTTTACCATCTCCAAGGACATAATTATTGGCATAAATGACCTTCTCCAGGCTAGCTTTAAAATTTTCTATCCTCAAAGCCTTGGTTATAATCTTCTTTTCTTCATACATTTTAAAATGAATTTTTAAGTTCTGATTATTAACCTTTTGAGGTTCAACAAATTGCTTAGCCATAACAGGACGGAGATCTCATATCTGAAAAGGATATCGAACTGTACCATCCTCACCACAATCCATAACTGTGCTAATTATGTAACATGACATTATCCTTGAATCTGACCTCAAGAACTCCATGGATTCCTGCATAATGACTGGAAGTGATTTACACAGATCTTTATCTTCTCTATTAATCTCGATAATTTCTGTCAAGCCTGCATTTGTATATCTGAGGCTTTCTTTAACCATTTCTGCTTCCACTCTCAGAAGTAGACCTCCATATGAATTCCAATGAATATATGGATGAAGCATAGAATAATCTTTTAGAGACTAATCTATCGAGTCCATTTGCTTCATTTTTTTAGTATATGCCACATCTGGTGGGATGTATGAACTCATTTCTTCAAGAAGTCTTCCTCTTTCAACAATTTCTTTGAGGAAGGCTTCTTCATCCGTTCTGCGGATATCAAGCTGTCTTTCTAACTGTATTATATAGGAAACAACTTCATCTACAAAGTGTTGTAGTTGCTGAAAGTTTCTTTTTTCTAGTCCTCCCTGCAACTCTGAACACAACATAGATCCATTTTTTGGCAGACCATAATCGTATTTAAGAAAATACCAGGAATTTTCATCCTTACAAGTGTTATCAACATCAGGATTATCAACCCTCATGATTTCCATGAATTTTTCATGAATATCATCAAATTCTTTTTCTGAATCTTGCATTGTGACTTTTTTGGGGGACTGTTGTTCTTCCTTCTCCTTTTGTTTGGTCAGGATGACTTCCCAATTAAGATCACAATCAGAAGTTTCCTTCTCCTCGTCTTTTTCAGACTTTTCCCATCCTGTAGCTTTAACTGACTCCATAGGTATGTCTGCACTTGGAGGTTTGGAGTAGAATACTTTGAAGTCATGTTTGCCTGATGGTTCTCCTAGGTAGTCTTCCTCACTAGGAGTTTGATTTGGAATCTGTGAAGAATCACTGGCTTTTTCACTAGCCTCATATTTATGACTTGAAATGTCATCAGAGTCATTAAAACTC
>CATKHJ010042357.1:0-21059 GCA_949750685.1 Vernicia montana | reverse complement strand
ATCACAAAAAATCACACACACACACACACACACACACACACACACACACACACACACACACACACACACACACACACACACACACACACATATATATATATATATATATATATATATATATATATATATATATATATATATATATATATATATATATATTCAGTAATTTACACAATTCATTATTATTTATTTTAAAATAATTCTTTTATTTTAAATAAATTTATACTAAACCAAACAAATATTTTAATTAATTTTCGTAAAAGAAAATATTTCTTTATCTTAATTATATACATCATTATCATTTTCTAAGTATAAATAGAAAAACATAAATATATATATCATTTTAATTATAAATATCAAATAAAAACAAATAAATATACTTTCTTGTAAAAATACGAATTATAAAACTTATAAAAATTTGGATTATTACATAAACTGAAGCTTCAATGGAGATTCTTAATTTTTTCTTTCTTTTTCTTTTTCTTTTTTTTTTTTTTTGGCTTTTGCTCTCTTTTTTTTTTTTTTTTTTTTTTTTCATTTTACTGATACCAAATATATATGCAATATTAATAAGCAGTTCAAATATTCATAATTTATAGCACTGTGAATTTTAAATTTTATATGCAAATAGATTTTATTTAAATTTATATTATTAAATTATTATTAATTTACTATTTGTAATTTATTTTGTTGATTAAATATAAAAACTATTAACCATCAAACTACGATCTAAAATTTATTTTTAATTAACCTAATTTTATTTTCCATGAAATTTATACTTTTTTTATTAATTAAAAACATTTTTTTGATGAAATACTTAATCAAAATTTTGTAGAATATAATCAAGTATTCGAAAATCATAAAAATCACAAATGCATGTCCGAAACTATTTAATATATACAAATATACAAGGGAGAATATATGAAGGATTAAAAGAGTTACGTAAAACCAATCGGATTTTTTTTTATAATATTTTTTAGTACTGAAGGATGGATATTCGAACTTGAGTATGTTGTTTAGGTTATATATGCACTTACAATTAAATTATATATTGCATACAGCTTATAATTAATAATTATTAATATTAACCTTAAATAGAATATAATTATATATAAAAACTTAAACTAATTAATTACATATATTCCCTTTTTCTATTTCTAAAGGCCAAACCAAACTTTTAGGGAGAGAAAAATATAAGGATTTAGAAAACTTATTGTAGGAGGATTTGAGTTTTTAATTAATTCTCTATATAAGGAATTTCTGCAATAAAATTTTCACTATTAACGTCTTCAAGTTAGTAACAAGGAAGATAAAAATTCATCATAAGCCAATTCTCATATAACAATATTTATATTAATTTGAGTTTTCTATACCCAGTTTAAAAACTCTGATTTTATAAAAATTCAATTCAAATGAATAATATTTTATCAATTTCTATGCTTGAAAGGAAGTGTTTATAGAATTCAATTATTTTTTTTATAAAAAAAATAATTTTAGTGTAAATAGAAATCATATCATTTCATAAAATTTAATTTATATAAACCTTTATTTATAGTGAAATTATACAAATTAATTTATATTTTTTTTAAATCCATGTATAATAAACTTAACTCATCTATTTTCTTTATGTTATTATTTAAAACTTATCAAATAATAATAATTCAGAAACGGTTGCAATTCTGTTACTCTTTCAATCCTTTTAAGTGAAGGAGTTGGAAAACTAAAAACAACGCAACCTAAGGAAACTATATATTTATATTATACTCTTATAAATCTTACTGCTCTTCTGTTCTGTTCTTTTTTCTTATTGATTTCTTCTTCTTTAGCACTGACATTTCACCATCGAACCCTATTGTTTAAATTTTTTTTCTTTTTGTTAATTCTATACTTATCTATCGAACAATGATTGTAAAGAGACGCAGATGGGAAGGGAGGCTGGAGTTCAGTATCGTTACTAAGTATGATACTAATAACAATGGTGATTTTAATTACTTTCATAAAACTAAAAAACTGAAGATGAATGCAGGATCATTTTACCTACCAAAGGATAACAATGAGAGGCCACAAGGAGAGGATTCTCATTTTATTTGCAATGAAAAGTTCATCGTTGGCGTAGTTGATGGGGTTGGTGGGTGGGCTAGAAAAGGCATTAATGCAGGGGAATATGCACGAGAACTGATGACCAACTCTGTTCTTTCTTTGCAAGATGAAATTAAAGGAAGTATCAATCCAAGAAGAGTCTTGCAAGATGCTTATTCATGTTGCTTCCAGAGAGCCCGCTTTCTTGGGATATTTTCATTATGAGCCTAATGAGAGACATACTCATGAGTTTGACACCACACTCCAACCCAAAACCTTAAGGCAATGGGTTTATGGATCCTTCCCACTTATATGTCCCTCTTTAATCCCATCTCTTTCCAATGTGGGATTCCACACTCTTGAAATCCTAACAATCTCCCCTCAAGAGTGAACTTTCACATTGGACTTAGGCTCCCCCTTGAGCGGAAGCCTTTTCTTGATTTGAGTATACGGCGTCACCTTGAGCCCTTCTACTTCCACCGGTTTGGGCCCACCGGGAGTAATCTTGTTCTTCCACGTGGAGGTGGCAACCACGGGATCTGACCATCGTCTCCATACTCGTCCCTGTCGAGCCATCGGCTCTGATACCAATTGTTGCTTCTGGAGAGCCCGCTTCCTTGGGAGATCTTCATCATGGGCCTAATGAAGGACATACTCATGGATTTAACACCACACTCCAATACAAAACCTTAAGGCAATGGGTTTATGGATCCTTACCACTTATATGTCCCTCCTTAATTCCATCTCTTTCCAATGTGGGATTCCACACTCTTGAAATCCTAACAATTCAAATGCCAAGGTTAAAGGTGTTAGAATCACATAAATCTTTATTACTTTAATGTCCAAAATCTATCATGTTATGGTTATTAAGGAGATTTAGATATAAATACCTGTATCCATTATAGTAGTCGAATCTTTGCGGAATGAATGATGAACGAGTGCTTAGATTGCAGGTATGGTCTTCCTTAGTCAAATCCCTAATTTCTTAAGGTTTTTCAACTCTCTGTCTCTGATGGGGAGAGAATAGAAAGCGGCTGAATGATTTGACGTATTGGGGACCATAACCTAGGAGTCCTTAAATACTAATCTATTAGGATCCCATTAAGCCTATATGGGTCAGGAATGGGTATCCACCCATTAATCTCATACCAATTCCTGAAGTCTATGGGCTTTATATAAATGAATCACTTAAACCAAACCCACTTACAAAATAGCCCATCAATATAATTATTTCATTAAATATGTAAGCTCACATAATAGAGATTAAAACCTAACAATCTCCCACTTGGGCTACATATGAAACCTAAAATAATTATATCAAACAAATTCTTTACGTGTACACTTTTGTGCTATTTTCTTTAGACTTCTCCTTAGTTTAAATCTGGTCCATTTCCTACATCAATATGAGATCATGGCGACTTTTGTTACATACAAGCGCAACTAAACCTTCCATGCTCACCATAGTAATATATTCAATGACATAGATCAAGTATGGATGAGTGGCATGAAAATTACATGCAATGTGATCTCAAACATGCCTATTTCTAACTGGTCCTACTTTATTCTTTAGGGAGATCAATCCAAAATTCACAAATAAATTTAGAGATATAGATAATGAAATGAATCATAAAACTTTATTATGCATAAAATAAACATGTAAAACATGTCTTAATACATAGAACATCCAAAATAAAACTCTCACTAAACCAAGGTATTACAAAATATGCCTACACCTATATGAACGATGTGCTCATGAAAGACCTTAGGTGGCAAACTCTTGGTTAACGGATTCGCTATCATAGAGTTTATCCCTATATGTTCTATAAAAATCTGATCACTCTGAACTCTTTCCTTAACAGACAGAAACTTGATGTCAATATGTTTTGACTTCACAGAGCTTTTGTTGTTATTGGAATACAAAACTGCAGACTTGTTGTCACAAAATAATTTTAATGGCCTTTCAATACCATTAACTACACGCAGCCCAGTGACAAAATTACACAACCATATCCTATGATTAGATGTCTCAAAACAAGCTATGAACTCTACAGCCATGGTTGAAGAAGCTATAAGTTTCTGCTTGGCACTCTTCCAAGATATAGCTCCTCCAGGCAGCATAAAAACATAGCCCGAAGTGGATCATTTACTGTCTTGGCATCCCGCAAAATCTGAATCAGAATACCCAATGATCTCCAAATTGTCTGATTTCCTATAAGTTAGCATGAAATCATTTGTTCTCTGCAAATACCGCATAACCCGTTTGGCTGCTTTTCAATGATCCAGTCCTGGGTTACTTAAATATCTGCCCAACAGTCCCACTATAAATGCTATATCGGGATGAGTGCACACTTGAGCATACATCACACTTCCTCTTACTGAGGCATAGGGAATCTTTTGCATCTCCTTTATTTCAAGGTCACTTTTGGGGCACTGATTGAGACTAAACTTGTCTCTTTTAGTTATAAGAGTATCTCCCGGTGAACATCTTTTCATGCTGAATCTGCTTAGCACCCTTTCGATATAACTCTTTTATGACAACCCAAGGATACCTTGAGAGCAATCTCGTAGTATCTGTATGCCTAATACAATAGAGGCGTCCCTAAGATCTTTCATCTCAAAATTCTTAGTGAGAAATTTCTTGGTTTCGTGCAATAAGCCTATATCGCTACTTGCTAGCAGTATGTCATCGACATACAATACCAAAAAGATAAACTTGCTCCCACTGAACTTGTGATATACACAGTCATCAACCACATTTACCTCAAAACCATATGAGCTAATTACTTGATAAAATTTGTGATACCATTGACGAGAAGCCTGTTTGAGACCAGAGATGGATTTCTTTAATTTACAGACCATAGACTTTGAACCTTTGGATTCAAAATTTTCTGGTTGAACCATATAAATCGTTTCATCAATGTCTCCATTGAGAAATGCTGTCTTTACATCCATCTGATGTAGCTCTAAATCAAAATGAGCTACAAGTGCCATTATTGTCCTAAAAGAATCCTTTGATGAAACCGGAGAAAAGGTCTCTTTATAGTCAATGCCTTCCATTTGAGTGAATCCTTTGGCGACTAGACGAGCCTTATATCTTTCAACATTGCCTTTTGAATTCCTTTTGGTTTTAAATATCCATTTGCAACCAATGGGTTTTGCACCTTTAGGCAACTCGACAACATCCCAAACGTCATTGTCTTTCATGGATTTCATCTCATCTTGCATGGCATTGATCCAACGTTGAGAATTGAAACTTTGAAGAGCTTCGTGAAGGTTGATTGGATCATCTTCCGCTAAGCCTACAGAATCTTCTTATTCCAGGAGGAAGACGATATAATCATCTGGAATCGCACTTCTTCTTTCTCTATTGGATCTCTTTAATGGAATTTCTTGAGGTTGTTGAGTTTACTCTATAGGAAGAACTTCATTGTTGTCTTAAACCGGAGTTGCGTCTTGAACAATGTCAGGAATTATCGCCTGATCACTGTCAATAGCAATATTAGGAAGAGAAATAAATTTCTCTTCTTCAGAGACAACTTCTTTGTCAAAAAAGACATTCCTTAATTCTTCCCCTCTAAACTCTACATCCTCAAGAAATCTCGCATTTCCCGTCTCAAAGAAGGACCGAGTAATGGGATCATAGAACTTAAATCCTCAAGAGTGTTATGCATATCCAACAAAGTAGTAGCTAACCGTCTCAGAGTCCAATTTCCTTTCGTTAGGCCTATAAGGCCTTTCCTTAGCTGGACATCCCCAAATGTGTAAGTGCCTTATATTGGGCTTTTTTCCAGTCCACATTTCATATAGGGTTTTGGCTACCGCTTTGCTAGGTACTCTGTTAAGGATATATACTGCAATCTTTAATGCTTCTCCCCAAAGCGATTCAGGTAAAGAAGAATGAATGATCATACTTCTCACCATATCCTTAAGCGTCTTATTTCGTCTCTCAGCGACACCATTCATGCTGGGTTTGCCCAGCATAGTGTACTATAGGACGATACCACATTCCTTCAGGAAGTTAGAAAAAGGTCCTAAACGTTGTTCTCCTAATCCATTATATCTGCCATAGTATTCTCCACCACGGTTAGATTTGACAGCTTTAATTTTCTTTCCAAGTTGAACTTCAACTTCAGCTTTATAAGACTTGAAAATGTCTAGGGAATGAGACTTTTCACTTATTAAATATAGGTACTCATATTTGGAGTAGTCGTCTATGAACGTAATAAAATACTGTTGACCATTCCACACTGCTGTAGGGAATGGACCACAGATATCCGTATATATTAGTTTTAATACTTCCGTACATCTGTTGGCACCTAATTTCCTTATGTTTGTTAGTTTTCCCTTAATACACTCAACACATACTTGGAAGTCTGTTAAACTAAGGGAATAAAGAATTCCATCCGATATAAGCCTCTGAATTCTTTGTTTAGAGATGTTGCCTAAACGCTTGTGCCATAGGGTGGCAGAATTCTCAGTTAATTTACGCTTTGTACCTCTTGAACTAGTATGCAGGATTTCATTATGAGAAAAAATAGTTTCTAGCATATAAAGACAATCAATTAAAATACCGGTACTAATAACATTAGAATTTAGAGAAACATTAACTTTATTATTTCCAAAATCATAAGAGTATCCACTTTTGTCCAAACTGGAAACAGAAATTAAACTCCGTTTAAATGACTGAGCAATATATGTTTCAACTAAATTCAAATAACAACCAATTTTTAAAAGTAATCTAAAATGCCCTATAGCTTCCACAAGGACTTTATTGCCATCGCCCATATAGATAAATCTTTCAGCATCAATTGGCGGTCGGCTCCAGAGGCAACCCTGCATAGACATACTTATTTGAGTAGTAGCACTATAATCTATCTACCAAGTGTCTATAGGTACAGAAGCTAAATTAGCTTCAGAACAAACTAAAGGGAGAACCTTACTCTTCTTTACATGCTAGGTGGCGTATTTGGAACACTCTTTCTTCATATGTCCTCCCTTCTTGCAGAAAAAATAGGTGAATTCATCACCCTGCTTCTTCGCCTTTTTCTGTAAGGGTGTTCCATCTGCAGTATCCTTAGCCCTCTTCTTTTTCTTCTTCTGAGAGGTCGATGCTAAGTGAACACTTTCTGTCTTATCCCTCTGGATCCTTTGCTCTTCTTGCACACATTGTGAAATGAGTTCATTAAGAGTCCATTTATCCTTTTGAGTGTTATAACTCACCTTAAACTGACTGAATTGCGCAGGAAGAGAAATGAGAACTAAATGCACGAGTAAATCTTCATTTATCTCTAACTTTTAGTGCCTTTAGTTTTCCAGCAAGATTTGACATCTCCATTATGTACTCTTTTATGTTTCCTTTTCCCTTGTACCTCATAGAAATCAGAGCAGCCAAAAGGTTACTCGTTTTCAATTTCTCATTTTTGGCAAAATACTGTTGTATTGCCACAAGAGATTCCTTAGCATTATTGCTATCAGAAATAGAGCCCCAAAATGCTTCCGGTATGGAATGTTTCATGATCATTAGACTCATGCGGTTAGAGCGATCTCATTTTTCAACTTTGGCCTCATTTGAATTATCCTCAGTTTGAACGGGTCGCTCCGTCCTTAGCGCAACGTCTAAATCCATACAGCCGAGAACGATTTCCACGTTCTCTTTCTATACCTTAAAATTTTTACCATTTAGGATAGGAATGACACTAATTTGAGCAGAAACATTATTTGCAGTTACAAAAACTAAATAGAGATCAAAGAAACAACACGCAATCAATAATGATGGTATAAAATCAAAAATTTAGACAAGAGAATTATAAAACAAAATACCTAGCACAACTTGACATTTAGTGTTTGCACAGAAATATCAATTGTAAATGGTACTCTCAATGTAACAATCAAACATTGATAATAAATCCTGTCAAACAACAACCTTTCTTTGGACAGACTATTATTCACATGGAAAATAACTTTATAATTATTAATATTTATCATTGTAAGTGTGTTCATTGCTTGGCCAATTATTAACCTTCTTTTGGGCCGATCAATGTCCGCATAAATAATGAATACACAATTTCTTTATATTTCAAATTAAATTAATTTACACAACAAAGGTTACTTTGGTAACATATTGTTTCAATCAATTTAATTTAAAATACTAAACATAATTAGTGCAAATAAATACCTTAATATTACACACGAATGTCGATATTATAGAAATACAAATTCCATTTTTTTATACAGTATCCATTGTAATATATATATATATATATATATATATATATATATATATATTAAATTTCGAAACCCACAGTAGCATTTATTAAATTCCATTAAAGCAAACAATGTCCCAATTCGATTCAATGTCCCAAAGTGTCCCACAGTAGCATTTTTTTGCATCTCATGTTTCGTTGCAAACAATGTCAAAGTACTGACATATATACATATATAATATACATATATCATATACAAAAGGCCATTAAAAAAAATTGAGAAACAACACATATATATGTTAATCGATCCAAAATACATATATAATTACCCACGCAAAATCATAAGGAGAAATAATTATGTAACATATATATGTATATATTTGAATCCATAATGACCTGCAAATATAAATTGCAGTACCGCAAATTATAAAATCTCCAAATCCTTAACAACCCATATGATCACCATGGATCAAACAAAACAATTCTTTAGTCCTAATAACCTAACATGATATGGGCTCTGATACCACTTATGAGAATCACATAAATCTTTATTGGTTTGATGCCCAAAATCTATCATGTTATGATTACTAAGGAGATTTAGATATAAATACCTGTATCCATTATAGCAGTCGAACATTTGCGGAATGAATGATAAACGAGTGCTTAGATTGCAGGTATGACCTTCCTCAGTCAAATCCCTAATTTCTTAAGTTTCTCAACTCTCTGTCTCTGATGGGGAGAGAATAGAAAGCGGCTGAATAATTTGACGTCTTGGGGACCATAACTTAGGAGTATTTAAATACTGACCTATTAGGACCCCATTAAGCCTATATGGGTCAGGAATGGATATCCACCCATTAACCCATACCAATTCCTGAAGTTTATGAGCTTTACATAAATAAATCACTTAAACCAAGCCCACTTATAAAATAGCCCGTCAATATAATTGTTATATTAAATATGTAAGCTCACATAATAGAGATTAAAATCTAACACTGATTTCCCTAACAAGTGGTATCAGAGCTGTTGGTTCTTGTTATGGGATTCAAGAGTTATTTTTATAAAAGAGAAAAATATTGAAGTTAAGATTTTTGTATATTGAGAAGATGATGAAGGGAAAAGACACATCAATTGGGAGTCATGTGCTAGCTGTGGAAAAAATTTTGAAAAGAAGAATCAAGGTAAGAGAATAGGTGACTAAATGAGAAGATTAAAATCTCAATTGAGAGACTTTAGCAAGGTTGAGTATCGCTGCTTGAAATTAAAAAAAGACTTGAAGAGTTTAAAGAAGTTACAAGAGAAGATAAAAGCTTGAAATTAAAAGAAGACTTAAAGAGTTTAAAGAAGCTACAAGAAAAGATAAAGGGCAAGCTGGAAATTGATGATGATGATGATTTCTCAACTGATGTGATTATCTTGGATTACAATGATGATGAGTTGATTTGAAAGTATTGATTGAGGTGAAGCTCTGAAATCAAGAATGGATGTTTGATACTTAAAGACTTCGAAGTTTTTTAAAGATTGCATGATTATTGAGGCAAAGTGGAGATTGTTGGGATTGTTGAAAATTGCATGATTGTGAGATTTTGAGTTAAAGTGGAAATTGTTAGGATTATGACTCAATATCCTAATGGGATTTGGAAGAAGACCTTTTCCTATTTTGTATGTGAGAAATATTCCTCAATTGAGTGGAAGATTATTTCCTTTGTAGAGTAGAATTCTTATTTTAGTGTTATTCCTAATTAGATGAGGATTCTTATTGAGTTATGAGTGATAGTGGATAACATTATAAATAGGAGTATTATATGAGAGGTTATTGGGCTTTGGCCCAATGTTGTGGTAGAGTTGAAGTAGCGATGATTGTTTTGTGGTGTGATATAAAGTGCATGGATAGAGTGCCTTTGTGATAAGTAATGATATTGTGAGAGGGTTTGCAATTTTGCCCGTTTAAAAATTATAATATGTTAATTTAGTGAATTATCCTTTCAAGAGACCGTGGATGTAGATCTATTGAGAAACTGAATCATGCAAAATTTATTTGTGTTGCTTTTCTCTTTTTTTATCGTTGCGCTTATAACTCTGATTTCCCTAACATAAGGTTTAAATGAAAATTAATTTTTTAATTTTTTAATTTCAATTTGCATGATTTATCAACCTTTAAATTAATTTAGACAAATAAATTAGCACGAAAACTTACTATTATTACCATCTTTTTGCAATATATATATATATATCAAAATAAAAATTATCAATAACAATAAATAAGCATTTTCTTATTATTGATCATTATTGTTAGGGATGTTCAAACTTTCTTCCAAATCGGCCGACCAATTGATCCGACCCGATTTAAAAAGTCAAGTTTTAGTTAAAATTAGTCGGATTGGGTTGTTTTATCTCACAAAAAATATTGAAATTAGGTCGGTTGGGTTGGGTCAGGTTTTACTTTATATAACATTTGTTACTATTGTCGACAATTTTAAAATTTTGTACAAAGAAATATTTATTATTTTTGTGTAATGATCATTAGTTTAGTGTAACATGCGTTACAAATATTGTAGCGAAAGTTATCACATTTTTAACAAGCTAATCTGACAAGACCCAACTACTCAATTCGATCGAACTTCTTTGAGTCAAATCGAATTAATTTTCATCCAAATAACTACATTTTTACTTTTACTTGAAAGTTGAGTCAAGTTAAAGAAAAACCGACCTGACTTGACATCTCCTAATTATTGTTATAATAATTTACCACTTGTTACTACTAGTACTTTTTGTCAATACTCATTTTATTGCAAGTAACTAATTAGAGTATAATTTGGCAAAAAAAATAATAATAATAATTAGAGTATAAGAGTGCTTCTACAACAATAACAAGTCCTTTTGTTGGGACATTTAATATATATAGTTATTATTATTTTCTTCTCATCGAAGCTGCAAGTAATTAATACAGTATAATTAAGCTAAATCATCAACAAGGATATCCCAACTGACTTATTCTAAGCTAAATAAACCACAAGAAAACTTACCTTATTTAACATTCTTAATTTCTTTGATTTATTCTTTGATTTTTTTTTTCTCCTCTCCCTTCCGAAATCCAAACACAATACTGCCATACATATATATATATATATATATATATATTTTCTTTTAATGATTAGAGATATTCTCGGATCAACTTATTAATAATAATAATAATAGAAGTTGCCAACTTATTAATAATAATAATAGAATATCATAGATATTCTAAGGGCTCCACTGCCATTGTTTTTTATTTTTTCTTAATTTTTTTGCGTGATCATCAGCGTCTTCTTGCAGCAGTTTCTCTCTGAGCATTAAAGAAGACAGCTGCCACAGGTAAGCCAAGTTCATTTTCTTCAGCAAATTTTCTTGAATTAAACTTATCTCTTGATGTTGGTGTTGGTGTGTTCACTGTTTGTCTTCTTTTCTGCTTGAACAAAAGAAACACAAACCTGTGTATTCCTATATTTGGCTTTGGCATTTCATAGCTCACCACTTCTCTTCCTGCAATTTTTTTTAAAAAAATTTTAAAAGAAAATTATTATAATTCTTTCATTTTCAAATAAAACCCAGAAATTAATTATTATTACTATTATATATATAAATATAACTTGTAAAGCTTACCAAATGTGGCATCTGTTGTTCCTGGGATGTCTGTCACTATCCTGTAAAGATATATGGTCAAATCATCAAGTTTAATCCCATTAGTTTATATATATATATATATATATATATATATATATATATATATATATATATATATATATATATATATATATATGTAAGAATACAAATATTTTGATAAATATATATGTTATTTTATGTACTTTCAACACTATTTTTTTAGGGCAAATTACTATTTAATTCCTGAGTTTTGACCAAATTAACTAACTCGTTCTTACTTTTTGAGAAATTAACTAATTAGTCTCTCAATTTTGATTCTGTCAAACTAGTTAGTCCTTCTATTCAATTTTTGTACTTTTTCTATTAAATTTTTAAAAAAATGACTAAAATGCCCTTGTTTATATAATAAATATAATTTTATTTTTATTATTTAAAAATAAAAATAAAAAAATTCAAATTAATAAAATTAAATAATCATTTATTAATCATTTAATTATTTAATTTTATTAATATAAATATTTTTTTTATTTTTTATTATATATAATAATTATATAATTATATAATAATAAATAATAAATAATTTAATGATATTAATTATAATTATTATATAAATATTATTCACTTTTATTCATTTGAATTTTTTTATTTTTTATTTTTAAATAATAAAATTAAAATTATATTTATTATATATATAAGGGCATTTTTGTCATTTTTTAAAAAATTTAACAGAAAAAGTACAAAAACTAAATAGAAGAACTAAATAGTCTGACGAACCAAAACTGAGGGACTAATTAGTTAGTTTCTTAAAAAGTAGGGACGAGTTAATTAATTTGGTCAAAACTCAGGAACTAAATAGTAAGTTGCCTTTTTTCTATATTTGTACATAAGTTTTGTGAAAATATGGAAATGCTAAAATCTTTTTTTTTTTTTTCTCTTTTTGCCATATTTGTACTACATTCAATTTTCTTTTCTTTTCCTTGGCCAAAAAAAAAAAAAAAAAAAAAAATTCTTTTCTTTTGGTGATGAAATAAATTACATATATTTTCTCATTTTTGAAAACCATTCCTTAATTATAATTCACTCAATAATTTGTTTATACCAGTGCAAGTGCTCCCTCGAGTATGGATCACTGGGACCAGGAACATCTGGGTCTGTCATGACCTAAAATGAAAATAATAATGAAATTAAATTAAGAAGAGATAAATTAATTAATTAATTAAAAATATTGATGAAATAAAGAAAAAAAGTAATAATTACCAGAGTAAAAAAGGATCTCAAATCACCTCCTTGAACCTCAACCTTAGGTTTTTTAGTAACAGCAGAAGGGAAAAGCTCATGACCATTATAAACTTGCTTGTTAGAGTTATAAGTGACTGTCATTTTCACTATTGTTGTGAAATAATCAATCACATCTCCAATAACCCTTCCAACTACAAGAGGATCTGAAATTTTTGCCATTATCTCTCCACTCTCGCACTCAAGAAACAAAAAAAGAAAATTTATTAAAATGAAATAGCTCAATTAATAGCTCGATATATAAATATATATAACAAAAGAAAAGACAGAGAAAGACAGAGAGAGTGACAATTTTTGAGAGTGGATAACCTATTTATAATTTTTTTTTTTTTTTTTTTTTGGAAAGATGTCTATATTTTCTTGTAACTCATTGAGAGTGGGAACCCCCATATTTATAGTGTTGGTACTGAGTTTATATTGGCCCTAGGCTAACATAAGGGATTTTTTTTTTTTTTTTTTTTTGTTTTGCCAAGTACTAACATAAGGGATGGTGGTCTTACCTACTACAAGTGTTAATTAGTAAGTCAAGAATTATATAATTAGTATTTTCTTGGTTTTCACTATAAGGTCTAGCTGCTTGAAAATTCTACCATGGGAATGTTCTTTTCCTGTGGCCTTGGTCCTTGAGCCCTAAAAAAAAAAAAAAAAAAAAAAGTAGTGTTACGTATTATATCTAAAAGCTAGCTACGAGAAGTTTTTTTAACACTATTCTAATATTTTTCTAACCAAATACTTTTGTTGAGGATTGAATATTTTACCGCTCACTGCTAATTCTCAAACTTCAATCCAAAAAGGCACTAAGTATATATATATATAAATTCGTTTTCATTGGAATTTAAATCACAACTATGTTGCTAATGTGGTGATTTTGTTACATATATATATTTCTTGAAACTTAATCTGTAATTCATTATTTTATCTTTTCTAAAATGAGTAAATATTTAGATATTTTAATGGTTATTATTGATGAACAAGTTTTTATTTGCATATATGCATTCATTTCCCTCACAAAACTAAAGAATAAGTATTGTTACAAGAAATTATGATTAATGAAACATTAAGAAAGAATACCTAATAATAATTAAATCAATACCACTGAGTTTTAATTCAGTGGTATTAGAGTCATCCTCAAGACTAATATTTGGAGTTGGAGCTCCAATCAAAGTCAAATTAACTAAATAAATAATTAAAGCAAATAAATAATTTAAAAATCAGTTTGCATTGGTTTATTAATAAATGAATATTGATGTACTTAGAAAATATTTCGATTTCTGGTACACGTGTGGGCGATCTCCAGTTCCTGCAAGACAGCGAATTAGAGGGTTCAGGTGATGTGTCCGGGAGATTACTCCGATGCTTAAGTTAGAAAATATGGAGATTAATGAACTGTAACTATGGAGAAATATTTAGAATTGTGTTACCCGTTTTAATGGTGAAAAGAACTCTATTTATAATTGAGTACTTAAGGTGCCGAATTCTTTTTAGAGTCGGATTATTCCTTTTCAGTATTGTATATGAAGATGGACTCTAATTCAGAGTAGGATGCGGACTATGTGGGCGAGTTCCTAGCTCACCTAGGGTGATCAGTTTATATTAGGATGTAACAAATATCATGTGCAAAATCATTATTTCTTTATGAATATGCTTTGAAAAATCCTAATCCACTTGATTGTTGGACAATATAGATTTTGTTCATGATATAAGAAATAGTCCAAAAATTAAAGTTGAAGGTGATTTTATGCTTTCATGAGCAGTAAGTAAACCTTAGAAATTGAAATAAAATGTTTGCTACTTGGTAATTATTTTGGTGGATTTGTAATTACGCATGAAAGTTTAATTATTCAATAGCAGTCAATTAATTAAGGTAATTAAATCCAAAACTAATGATAAATTCTGAGTCAATATATTATTAAGACAAAAATTCATCTCGTATGATGCTTTAAGTTTTAAAAATAGCTTTAAAATTAGTTTTTGGTGAAATCACGTCAACAATATAGTATATTAAGCCATTTCATTAAATTTTTTCCACATCATTATATTTTTGTAGGTTTCAATTTGTTAAGAATATAATATGGAAAAAAGTTTCACGTTGATTAAATACAAATATATTAAGCGGTTAATATAAAAATAGATTTCTCAACATTAACAGCTGACTTTTAAGGTTAATTCTTCCAAATCTATATTTAAAATTTAATATGATATTAGAACTTAATCCACCCTTGTACCACCTCTTATTCTATCATAATTCGGATTGAGATTTCAATTTCTTTTTTAATTTTTGGTATGTTTCTGATTTATTTTGATTTCAATTATTGTCCCATAGTGGGTTTCTTTCAATTGTCTTTCGTCTGATGATAGACTTTCAAATTTGTTTCTTAGTCCGTGTTGGACTTTCAATTGTATCAACCCATTTTATATTATAAATTTGCAAGTTTCAATTGAGTTTAATAAAAAATTGTTTTCGCCTAATTGCTACTTGAGGGAACTGTTAAGAATATAATATGAAAAAAAATCTCACATTGATTAAATACAAACATATTGAGTGATTAATATAGAAATGAGCTCCCCAATCTTAATAGCTGGTTTTTAAGGTTAGTTCTTCTAAATTTATATTAAAAATTTAACACAATTAAAATTTATGTATACCAATATATACATCTCAACTTTTTTCTTAATTTTTTTTAAAGTTTATTGTTTGAGTCACTGTCGATCTTCATTCAGTCCGTGGTGATTCATTTTTCTTTATTTTATTTAGTTTTTTGTTTTCAATAAGAAATAGCTGTTAATCTATATATTTATAGACATAGATTTAATTTAATTTTTCATTTACTTTATGAATTTTATTATTTCTTTTATGAAATTTAATAAATCTTTTATTTTGTCTTCTTTGATGGAAATTTGTTTGTCTTATTTTATAAGAGTTTGTTTGTCTTTCGTTATGAGAGTTAGGAGGAGTTTGAATATGATATTTAGAATATCAGGCTTGTTTAAAAACTCGTCAAACGACAATGAAGTCAATTTGTGACTGAATATAACCACTGAATGAAATGTGTTTCTTGCCGATGTGTTAAATGCAGTCAATATATTGTATATAATTATTTTGTTAATACGATCAATGAAGTTTAGAAAAAAAAACTCATTTTTATAACAATATTTGTTTGTATTTATTGGATGCTGTCAAATTTACATATTTATTTTAAATTGTACTTATAAATCATTATTAATGGAAGATTCTTCTTATTTCAAATATATATATATATATATATATATATATATATATATATATATATATATATATATATATATATATATCAAAAAGTGATATTTAAATTAAATTAAATAATAATAATCACTTACGTATATCAAAATATTTTTAAAAAATATAAATCAAAAACCGTGCAAATCACGACTCACGACTAATATAATAATTAATATTAACTCGTGCACTCTCTCCAGCCCTTTCTTACATGTATTTCTTTTTTTAATTATGTGCTTTATAGACTTTTGTAGTGTTCATTAGGATGTGGGTCTCCACTTACATGTGTTTATATATGGTTGGATTTGATCAATTTAAAATAGATATTTTTAATTAAATTAGATCCTTAATTAGATTATAACTAAACTATAAAGAAAATTGGTTTGGTTATATTTTCAAACTAATTCGATCAAACCATAAAACAGTAAAATCATGATTTTTAATTTGTATCGAATTGAAATAATTTAATTTGATTGGTTTATTTGGTTAAGTTTTATGCAGCGATTTTCAATTGCCTCTTATATTTCTTTTATTGTGATTAAGTAGTTTTATAGTTCAGTTTTTTAAAAATATACTAAATCTTTTTATTTTATTAAAAAGTATACAATTTATGTCTTTTTTTTACTATTTACTTTGAATATTAATAAGAAAATTATTAATTTTTTTTACATTACTAGGAGAATATAAATGAGTCGTTAATTAACAATATTGAATTACTTGATTTCAACTTGCAAAAATAATCAAATTGTACTCAATTTTAATTGAGTTAAACTCAAACTCTAGTAATTTAGGTAGAGAGTTAACTCAATTCTCGAGTTTTTTTAATTGAATTGAGCTGAAATAATATATTAATTGAATCAATTAGTCTCAATTATATCGTTAGATGATGTAGATTAATTTTTAAATTGTATTAAATTCATATTCTTTAGTTTAATTACAGACAAATTATTTATGCTGAAATGGAAACGGATTTATATATAGAAGGGAAACAATTTTTTATATGATATGATTTCAGAATTTAAATCCCAATAATTGAGAAGAAAATATATTTCCCAAATCCAAATCTATCAATTATTGTTGTTATATATATATATATTTTTATTTGAATGAGTAAGAATCTACATGTATCATTTTTAACAAAAGGGAAAGACAAAGAATTAAAGCATATCCTGCTAAGACATTCTGAAGCTAGGAACTAGTTATGGGGTTTTGTATTAAAAGTCAAAAACAAACAGAAATTCATTGGATGGGTGTTGTTAGAACCTTTCCTAATATTGCCATTCACTTAGGAACATACTATAATTGGAAAATACAATTGTTTTAAAAGGTAAAAATAAAATAAAAAAGAGTTTTGGAAGGTATAAAGCAAACTCCAGCATAATCCCACAAACAAAGATTGCTAGTGCTTTGGGGTCATTTCAACTTTCAAGTAAAGAGAGATTCAGTTGGTGTCACTTCTATTCTAAATTTGGTAAATACTAAATACAAAAAGAATTTCTATTCTATAAATGGAAACTCAAACAATTCCTTTTCTTCATTTTTCCACTTTGGATGCATTTTGATAATGTATAAAAATACTTATTTCTAAAACTTTTATTTTTTTAATTTTCTGTTTCTTTATCAGCTTTTACATTATGCATTTCTTTTTTAGTTTTTGCCATTACCCATTAGGTATCACATTGTTCAAAAGCCAAAATGCATGCATGCTTTTATAATTGTGTTATACTGTTATTATATATAATATACATGGTAAGGAAGTGGATTGATGCTTCATTTTGATAACCAATACAATAATATAATATATTCTTGCATATAAAATATATAATATACATTCTTGCATATATAATATATAATGTAATATATATATATATATATTCTTAATCTTCTTGCTTTAATTTTAATTTCTTGGTAAGTTATGCAAAAATGCTTGAAGAACTATATTATACAAAAATATAAAGGTATTTTTTTCTCATTTTCGAATTCCTTAACCTACAAAGAAAAATTTTATTTTTAACATTTTTAATATAACTAGTTTTTCTTTGCACATGTGTTGCAAGTGATTTTTTTTTTATTAACCCGTGGATTAATAATGTAAATATATTTTTTTAATAATTTATTAGGTATGAAAAATAAGGATATGAATACAATAAAAAATGAAATATAAACTATTATTATTATTCTAAAATTAATTAAGAATAAAAATTAAGAGAGCAATATTTTTTAATATAACAAAAATAATTAAAAATATATTAAATAGTTTGTCTCCTATGTAATATTTTAGAGAAATTTTTTCAACACTTTTCAATATTAAAATAATAATAAATAGCGATATTAAAATATTAAAAAAATTATTTAAAAAAATTACAATTAGCATGTAAAACCCATTAATTTTTTTTCAAATTTGAATTCAATACATCACGATTACATAACTCATACATAGAAACAAAATATTAAAAAAATGACATCAAAAACTCATAAAAAAATTATAAAAATCCTTTATTCTTGATATTAATTAGTGACAGATCATGTACAATTAAAATTCATAATCAATAAAATACTAAATAAATATATAGTAATATGTCATTAACATTATAACATACCATATCTTATCAAGTTACACAACTTCAAAATGCAAAAAGTCCTCAAGAAAACTATCAAATATAAAAGAAAAAAAATAGTGGAGAAAAAACAAAACTTATATTACATTTTATCATATCTGACGTGGAGGCCTTTGCAGAAGGGTTCCTAGGCCGTCTAGAAAAGCAGCGGGCCAAGCAGAAGAAATAGTGGCCCGGGGCAGCTGTAATTTTTGGGCGTTGCAGGTACTTGATCTAAAGGGAAATGCTGCAACGGATCCAAATCATCGCTTTTGGTGATAAGCGACGTCGTTTTTCGGCCAAATTCTTTCATTTGGGCCCTTATTTTTGCCCTTTTTTCATTTATGGAAACTTTTTGAATTGTTTATAACTTTTGGTAGGAATCCCGGATTGAGGCGCCGTCTGTGGCGCTTTTCTTATTTAATCATTATGTTTTTTCTGGTGTAATATTCTAAAACTGCCATTTTTGGCAGTTTCTATATTTGTAGTCGTGTCTAGGGTTTCGGGGTCCCTATTTAAACTTCTACTTTGCCTGTTTAAGGGCAGATAATAATATTCAGAAAAACTTAAACCCTAAAACGGCTTTGCCTTTTGCTTACGCTACGTCAGGTGGTATCAGAGCCCATGGCGACTGGCGGTGGTCTTCGCAATGGTGTTCAGGAGACTGGAGCCCCACTCATTGGGGATGAAGCGTTGCAACGATTGGAGCAACGTTTAGAAATACATATAGAGCAACAGATTGATCGAAGATTCCAGCGTTTCGAGGAACGCTTTGAGGCAATAGTAGATCGTCTGGATGCTATGGGTATTGACATGAACTGGGGCCATAATAATGAAAGAAGGCCATGAGTCGAAGCTGCTCGTGGTAACCCTGTCGAGAGACCTGTCCCTATCCATAGGCGACCGGGTAATGAGATTGATTCTGAGTTTGATGATGAAGCAGAATTGGCAGGAGATCGATATGACAGATATGGTGGGAATGGAGAACGAGATCGGGATGATGGTTATAGACGTCGTTGGGATGACATAGAAGATAGGGATTTTCGTTTGAAAGTTGATATCCCTAGTTTCAATGGGGGTTTGGGAATAGAAGACTTTCTGGACTGGGTAGCGGAAATTGATAGGTTCTTTGACTATATGGAAACACCTCTTGAGAAGCGGGTCAGATTAGTGGCCTGTCGTTTGAAGGGTGGTGCTTCTGCATGGTGGGAGAGAACCCAGAATAGGAGAGTGCACAAAGGCAAGGGGCGAGTTCGCACTTGGTACAGAATGAAGAGTCTGTTGATGAAGGAATTTTTACCCCCAGATTATAAGCAGATCTTGTTCCAACAATACCAACGTTGCCAGCAAGGCAACCGGTCTATCCAGGAATACACCGCCGAGTTCATGAGGTTGTCCGAAAGGAACAATTTATCAGAGTCAGAGGGGCAGCAGGTAGCTAGATACTTGGATGGGTTGAAGCCCATGATTAAAGATAGGATTGGTGTACAGGTGGTGCGAACCCTAACAGAGGCGAAGAATATGGCTATGAAGGCAGAATTGATGCAACAGGAGAGGAGCCAGAGAAATTTTGATAATTACAAACCTGTAGGTGCCTCTGAAAAGTCCAAAACGGACCTGGATGCTGCTGGACGCAGTGAACGTTATAGCAACAATCGCTATAACAATGATCAGAACCAGGGGGATTGTCACGACCCAACTTTGAGCCGCGAGGGTCCTAGGGTATAGGAAGACTTAAGGTCACCTAAACCCGTAGAACACCTTAATACCTTAATTAATTTCCATTAATTACCAGTTATCATTACCCCAGAATTGGAACCATAAACTTCCCTTATATAAATCTCATGCCTTAAAACATTTGTGATCAGTAATTGGTACTGAAAATATTTTCCATCCTTTTTCCTTTTGAACTCCATTTTCCATTTAAATCCCATTGCAGCTTAAATATAATTAAGTGCTTGGACTGTAGCAATTGATATATCATAC
>CATKHJ010042353.1:0-69517 GCA_949750685.1 Vernicia montana | reverse complement strand
AAATGTATGTTATTATTCAGATATGTAATTAATTTTATATTATGTTACATTATTAGTACTCTAGCACTCCGCATTGTTATTTTGTTAAATGTCAAGTTTTGAGGTAACCAGAGGTTCCTCATTATAGATGTTATAATATTTCTGTTGAGTAAGAACCTGATGATGAGATTATTATTAATAACGATATTGAGATAAATGCCCTGAGTGGCATTAATGTGATTTAATAAGAAAATTGATATGGTTGAGTTGATAGCCCTGAGTGGCTTTGATATGAAATTTTTACCAGGTTCTGCTTAACAGGTGGGCCCATAGCCCTTGGTTTGTGACAGTACAGCTGTCACCTTGCAGTTTTGTCGTTTATTGAGCAGTCAGGCTTACTACGGGTTCCGGAAGCCTTAAGCTTTCCCGTTCCTTAGTGCCGGTCACGTGCCTTCGGGTTCGGGGCGTGACAAAAGTAGTCCAAAGTTTTGGCTTTTTTTCTTTTCTTTCTTTTTCTTGTTTGTATTCAAAAAAAATTTTGCCCAAATGTTTGTATTCAATTTTGCTATGAACAAAATTGTCCTTAAATTTTATATAAGGGCTAAATAAATGATAGGTAATGACATTTTATTGAAATTAAAGGATCAAAATATAATCGATTAAAATATGCAAATACTTCTAAAATAGTGATAATTGTCAAAAAAAAATTGTTAAAGAAAAAGGCACTGCAATATCTCTTAATTAATTATTATATATATTATATTTTATTATATAGCCATGTAAAATTCTCATTTGTGAATATTTATATTATATAGCCATGAATTTTTTTTTAACAAAAAATTATATTTATAAATCTTTAAATTACTATTTGTATGACTAGATATTTCAATAAATTTTCGTCCGATAAAAGATATTGATTTATTATGACACATGAAATTAATTTATGAAATTTAATTTCAATTATTATGATGCAAGTGAGTGATGTCATATGGACTAAAATCTAATGATTTAAGGGTTAAAGTGTAATTAAAATTTAAAATGTTAGAGATAAAAATGTAATTTAACTTAAAACAGTAGATGGTAAAATATGATAAAAAATATATATATATATATATTTTATAATTAAAGCCTAACATATGGAATATTAATAAATGGATAATTTACTATTTAGTCCCTGAATTTTTAGCCAATTCACACTCGAGTCTCTTTATTTTCAAAAATTAATTATGTCATTCTTACATTTTGATTCCGTATACACTTTGGTTATTCTCACAAAATTCAGAAACTAAAATCAAAACAACAATATAAACTATCACCTACCCCTCTCTCTCTCTCTTTCTCTCTGCACCACTACTTCACCATCGTTGCCCGTAGATGTAATGACCTGAATTTTTATTTATTTTAAAAAATATTATTTTCGTACGGAAATATAATTATTTAATTCGATTTACTGTATTTACATTTAATGAGAATTTGAATTATCATTATTATTTTAAAATATATTATTTGATTATGTTTATATGAAAAATTTGGTACAATTGATATTTTATAAAATCATAATATTTATAAGGTTATAAATTATAGTTTGATTTATAATAGTTTATTATTTAAAGGATTAATTTCAAATTGAAATTAAGAAAGTATTGATTTTAATTTGGTTGATTGTTTAAGTAGTTATTGTTATTATTATTTGAAATTATAAAATTAAAGTAAATATTATGTTTTGTATATTTTATTTTATATAGTTTAAGGTTATTATTATTATTAAAAAAAAAAAGAAAAGAGAAGAAGGAGAGAGAGAGAGAGAGAGAGGACCGGAGCTGGGCTTCGATCTGCGCCTCTCTGGTCGGCGGTGGTCGACACCACTTATACGAAGGGATAGCTCGACGTCCGGCGACTCTAGGGGTACCAGCCTCGCCGTGAGACGTCACCGGAGAATGGAGAACACGCCGAATGAAGCTCCACTGATCCGTCTCACCGGCAGGAAATTTTCAGGCGTGATTCCGGCCATGGTTTTGAGCGATCTTGGTACCGATTTGAACATTGTGATCCCAGAAGTATTTTGGTACCTACCCCGACTGGTGAGGATGCCTGACATCGCCGAAATCGAGAAGAAAAGATTTCGGCTACCGAAACTTTCGAGGCCCGATTCTGCGAAATGGCGGCGAGTGGTGGAGAGTGAAGGGTATTTTCGTGTTCCTGGCTTCGGGACGAGCAGAATGGTGCAAGCGGCGCCTCCAGTTGCCACCGTCAGTGGCAGCGCGTCGCCGGCGAGTGAGTCCCACGCGCCGCCGGTGACCCCGAAAATTCCAACGAGCAGTATTTTACACGTGCAACGTGATTCCGGAGTTAATTCGCAAGGTTTCAACTCCGGTGAGCCTAAAACGTTGTGTTATTAATTTTATGTCTGTGTTTTAATTGCCCAAAAAATTATTATTTTGCATATATATTATATATATTCATGTTTAAATTAATAATTTAAATGGAATATGAGAATTTACGAATTTATTGGATTTAAATTGAGTGACTTGTGAATTATTGGATATTATTTTATGAAAATGTATATTATTATTATAAATGAGATTAATATAAAATTATCAAGTTGAATTTTATATTACAAATAAATTCAATTATTTTTAAATATCATGTCGTTTCTTGAAAATGATATTTGAGGGAATTAAATTGATTTAAGGTATTTATAAATAAATTTGATTATGATGATGATTGTTGAATTGGAGACCCAGGAGGGGTTGATGAGCTGAGTTTGATTATTGTAAGTCATGTTGGCAATTTATAAGTGTTTATTTATATTGTTTCAGCTGGGTAATATTCTAGTTATAGAGGAGATTCTGCCGAAATCTCGGCAGAATCTTTAAAGTTAGTTTGAGCATGTTGTAGTTAAGTGGTCAGTATTCTGATAATATTTCTGTTAAACATGAACCTTATGATGATTGAATGAGATTGAGATTATTGCCCTAAGCGACATTGATTTGATTGATATTTGTCAAGTTCTGCTTAATAGGTGGGCTCTCAGCCTTGATTTTGTGGCAGTTACAGCTGTCACATTATTATTTTGTTGTTTAGCAGTCAGTCATGTTTACTACGGGTTCTGGAAGCTTTAATCTTTCCCGTTTCCTAATGCCGGTCACGTGCCCTCAGGTTCAGGGCGTGACAGTAGATCCACCAGATTTCTCTTCAACTTATATATTCTTTGATTTCTTACTCTGTTTCTTTGAATTTTTGAAGGGATTTGTTGTTGGGTTTAACCCATAAACCAAAGCCTTCTCTTCAACTTATATATTCATTGATTTCTTGCTTTGTTTCTTTGATTTTTTAGAGGGATTTGTTGTTGGGTTCATTGGTTGGCTACTAGTGTTGGTGAATCGGTCGATTGATTGCTGGTGTTGGTGAAAATCTTCGGCCATCTCCTCCATCAAAGTCGCTGCTGGTTCAATTTCTTCTTCTTCTTCTTTCTTTTTATTTTTTTTTAATTTTTTGATTTCTTGTTTGTTTTTTTGTATTTTTTTAATATTTTCTTGCTTTTCATATTTAATTAAAATTAAATAAATTAAAATAGATGATTTTTTATTATGAATTATTGATCTGGTTTTTTTATTTCTTTGCTAATCATCTTTGCTGTGCTTCTAAAGAAATAATGACAATTTTCAACTCATTAGTTTTATGGTAGGAAGGGAAAATTGAAGAGTAATTGAAGGGTATTTTAGTCTTTTTATAACCATTTAACGGTAAAAATAGATGGAATGACCAAAGTGTAAACGGAACTAAAATGCAAGTATGATATAATTGTTTTTAAAATAAAAGGATCTGAGTGTGAATTAACTTAAAATTCAGGGATTAAATAGTAAATTATCCTTAATAAATTTTAAAGATTAAAATTATTAATTTTGAAATAGTAAAAATAAAATTGTATATTTAAATTTTTTTTTAGGATTTTTAGTATTTAAAACAAAAGGATTTTTAGTACTTAATTAACATTAAAAAATACTAAACCAAAAGGCATTTCGTTTAGCGTCCTGGAAGGCTGGAAATCATAGAATAAGTTAAGTAGTGTAAAGGGCCCTTACCAAGGGGACCGATGGAGGCCAAAATATAAAATTTTTTAAGTATAAAATTATAAAAATTTAGTTATATATTACATTTAATCTCCTTATTTTAGTTTAAAATTTTCTTTAAATATATAGAAGTTAACTTAATTATATATACACCTTAATGTAAAATATGATTTAAAAAATTTGACTCCCATCAAAAAAAAAAAAAAATCTGACTTTATCACTGGCCCTTGCAACCTTATTTGCTGTCAATTATCAAAATGTAAAGCTGGCATTGCATGTGATTGTGAAGCAATGCAGTGATGATTTTACCGTTCCAAGTTCCAACTTGTCACATGCTCCTTCAAAAATAGGGTTGAGGGCAGTTTGATTCAAATCAATACTGAAAAAAGCTTCAAATCGAATTGAAATTTACAGTTCCTAAGAATTAAAGAAATGAAACCAAACAGAAGTTATTGGAGAACTGTATCATACCAAACTGAAAATTCGGTTCGGTACGAATCGATGCTTCAGTTCTTTCTGGAGATTAGATTCTATATGATTTTTCGGTTCTTCTTGTTAAAGCCAACTAGTTTTTTTTTTTTTTCTTTCAATTTTAAAGCTAAAAAACACAATAAAACAATTTAAAAGTTCTTAAAAATAATAAATTTATAAATTATTAACAACACAACAATAATTTATAAAAAATTTTAAATAAAATTACAAATCAAATGAATTCTATTGCCAATAAATAACAAAGGCAATTTATTAACAATACACTATCTTTAATAACTTTTATTAAAGATTAAGCCAATTTCCGAATTCATAAAATCAAAATTAAGTTCAATCACAATTAGAGACTCGAAACTCTAAAATTAACAAATTAAAATCTAAACTCTAATTATACTTAATCATATACAATAACATGAACATATTTAAAACTTGCCTAATTCACTTGATATATATTGATATATATGTTTTTCAAATCTTAAACTCTTCACTTACAAGCACTGTTTAGGAACTTTAAATATATGATATTTAGATTTTCTCTCTCTTTCGTTCTATCTGGAAGAAAATCGATTTTAAAAAAATAAAAATAGATTTTTGTGAGTTGAATAGAAAAGAAAAATGAAGTCAGAAAAGATGGAGATGGAGAGAAGCTACAGGGCAAATAGAGTCATGGAGAGGAGAGAATGAGAGAACAAATAATTTTTTTTTGTTTCTCTCTTTGGCAGCAGTTGATGAGGAAAATATAAGAGTTTTGTTGTGATTAGAGTTAGTAAATTAGGATTTCATTTGTTGTTGTTATTATTATTATTATTATAATGGACTATTGGGCCTAATTAAAATATTTGAATTTTAATGGGTTTATATATATATATATATATATATATATATATATAATGTTAAAATTTAGTTTGGTATCGATACTTTTAAGTCGGTTTAATACAGTTCAGTTCGGCACAGTTATTAGTTTGGATATGAGCTAAAAATCAATATCGTACCAAATTAAAATTTTCAGTACAGTTCTCGTCATAAGTCTCAAATTTCGTATAATACAATATTAAAATAATTCGATATTTCAATTCGGTTTGTTATTATTGAATACCGTGCTCAGCCATATTCACACACTATATAGATCTAAAACTCTTGACCTTTAACCTAAAAAATAAAATAGAGTAAAAATAATATTTTGTCCATAAAATTTAACCTAATTAATAAAGTGATTTAAAAAAAAAAAATTAATTAAATAGTCCTCCAATTTTATTTTTGTTAAATCAATTAGTCATACTTTTACCGTTTTTAACGTATAAGAATAAAATAATTCTCATTTTCCCTTAAATTTTCTATCTAAGCTGTAAACATAAAAACCCATAAGAAGGAAAAAAAAAACACCCATAAGAAGAAAAAGCAATAAATAATAATAATAATAATAATAATAATAGAATTAAAAGGAAATTGGATATATATGGAGTCAACTCAAAATATTTCCATGCCTCGTGCTAGAAAATAGATGAAATCCCGATTAGAAATGAGTTTCGTGGAAAGAATTTTGGCAAAAAATCAGATGGGATTGTAGCTCTAAGCTCTAAAGAATGCTCTTTTGGTGTATAATGGCCAAAAAAAAAAAAAAAAATCAGATGGGAACATAGGGATGCCAATATGCCACCACCAGAGGCTCAATACACGCTCGATGTGAGGAAGATGCAGATCAGTAGAGTTGCTGCGGGTGGTGGTGAGAGAGTGAGAGTATCCAGGTGGCCAAATGGAGAGTATTATCCAAGAGTGAATTTCTTGAAAATTTGCTAATGAAAACGAGAGAGTCCATCCCTACAATCTCGTTGAACCAATTAGTATTTGCTAAAAAATGCCGAGGTGATGATGATGGTGGAAAGTAGATGGTTGTACAGGTGGGGCATTAAATATTAATATTGTGGGTCAAATGATGGTAGATGGTTGTAAGGTAGGGGTATTTTGGTATCAAATTTTATTTATTTATTTATTTATTTTTAATTTTTCTAAAAAAATTTAAAAAAATAAACGGAATGACTAATTATCAAAATTAAAATTAAGATACTGTTTAATTAATTTCTTAAAAATTATGAACAAATTAATTAATTAGATCAAATTTCATAAATAAAATAATAATTTACACATAAAAAATGCAAATTAAAATTATTTTTAAGATTATGAAATTGAAAGTTCAAAGTTAGAGTTCAAACTAAATCGATTTCAATATGTTTTTTTAGAATTATGAGATTATAAATTTAAACCGCCCATTCCAAGCCAAATCGATTTCAGGAGTGCGTAATTGTGAGATTGACTTTAAAAAAAAAAAAAAAAAAAAAAAAACAACAACAACAACTCTGGACTTTACTGGCATTTCCACATAATAATTGGAGATAGTTAGGAGCTCACTGACATGATTCTTAATAATATTGGTAAATTCCAAACAAAGGATGGATTGACAAAGATAGGAATAGCTGGAACACAGAGTGTTGGAAACTTTTTCTTTAATGGAGGAAAAAGACTGTTGAAGTCATGATGGAATCACAAATGAACTAACAAGAAAAAAAAAATTATATGAAGAACAGAAAAAGGAAACATAACAGAAAAGTAAAACCTAAGAGGGCCTCCTATTATGCAGCTATTTATAGGCTACACAACACAAAATAACTAAAATGTACAACAAATCAAATTTTACAGTAAACATTTCATAATCATACCTCAATCAGTTTTTTATGTCGATATATCCATAACCAAATTCCTAGTTTACCTTTGTTTTTCAAATCCAGGCATCTCCTGAGCCAACCCGAATGCAAAAAGCTTTAACAGAGAAGCAGCATCAGACATTCAAGACCTATTCTTACATTCAACTATAACAAGAAGCAGGAGCAACAAATGCGCACAATCAAATACTATTGCATAGTAAACTAGTGATTACAACACCCCTCAATGAGATGATAAACAAATAAACAACTAAAAGAACATTTTGGAGGCATTCATGTGCCAGAAATGCTTGTGGTAACTCTAGCAAAGAAATACATAGCTCTTCAAAGAAGCATCATCAATCTAGAATACACATAACGAGTTCATCATAAAGAATAGATGAATAGAACATAATAGAATAAGTTTTATTAATAAAACTAAGATTTTAAGAGTAACACTCTACCAGATGATGCTTGCTTGCATCTAATTTTCAGCAACCTTCTTCTTCTTCTTCTCATTATTGTACTCTTCCATCTCCTTCAACCACAAGTCTGCAAAATCACAATTCTTCCATGCATCAAACCATGGCCCTCCACGAGTATAATGTATGGCTTTAGGAAATGTTGTGGTGTCATCCTCCACAACCTTGTTATGGCCCTCAAGAAAGTTCCATACAAATGGGATTGACCCAATTTCTTCATCCTCAAGCCACTGAAACCTATGAAGAAATGCACCTGTTTGTGTATTCACAACCTCAGGCGTAAGCACCTTGTTCTTTGGATGACCACAATTGTATAGCACCATCGAAGACCAATTCTTCCTTGGATACACAGTTTGCACTGCCCCGTCCATTTTCGTGGTCTCTTTTGGGGTATAGTCATGTTGCACACACATAATAGCACATTTATCATCTATCAAATCCCTCAATTCCTTAATGTCAGCCAAGTATAGGAAATCACAATCAACAAACATTGCCCAACCTTCATAATTAGCCAAGTATGGGGTCAAGAAGCGGGTGAAGGAGAACTCTGTGCTCTCCAATTGGCCTCTCTCACGCCAATAAAGGTTTTCCTTTCTAAGTTCTGATTGTATAATGGGGATGATTTCAACAGGGATCGAAGATCGCTTTATAACAGAATGGCGACAGACCTCAAAAGCAATATCTTCGCGAGGATCATAACCCACAAAGATCTTAAAGGGTTTGTCATTTATTATGCTTCCATTAGTACTGACCGAGTGAACCTCACCATTGGTCATTGTCATTGTAGCAGTCACTAATTATGAATCAGGATCACAGATTTGATGTTTTTACTGTTTATTACAAAACAAAGAAAGAAAAGAACAAAAAATTCGAAGGATTAGCAACAAAGTTAGTTAATTACAGCTCATATTTGGTATTTTAACTGCTTGAATAAAATATATCAAGCTTAATTTCATTTAAATTTGGCTTTGGATATGCTCGTAAACGATTTTGTGTTTCAACCATATTCTAGGGGGAAAAAAAAAGATTCGCATTACAATTGAACTAGGAAAATTGTATAAAATTCTTCGCTTTCGGGAAAAAAAAAATCCAACAAGACCCAATTGCGGAATTTGGCCAATTGCAAGGCAAAATTCATTCAATGTAATGAAATCTAAAATTTTTGGGTTCTTATTGTCAGTTACACGAATTTTTATCAATAATCAAAACAAAAACAATCAAATGCAACAAATTTCTCTGAGTTGACAAAATTTGCTCACGAAATTCTACAAATTAAACCCATGTTTTGTCTAGAGGGAAACGAAACGGAAAACCCAGAAATTTGCTGTACAATGCATTGGATCAAAAAAAAAAAAAAAAAAAAAAAAAAAAGGGGGAAAAGAAAACAAATCTTTGAGATTGAGAAAGAGTACCTGGAAAAATAAAAATGAAAGAGAAGATCTTGGAGATAATAGAATTCACAAATGCATTAAAGCATTTGCCTTGTTTCTGAAATCTGAGAAATTCGGGTTTCTTGCAAATTCTGTGTTGAATTCAATTCCGTTCAATGGTTTTCTAGAGAGAGAGAATATAGAGCGGAGATTGAGCGGTGAGAGATAAGTGCCGCGGTGATGGTGGTGATGGTGGTAAATTTATATTAGAGAATAGAGATACGAAATTTAAAAGAAAAGTATCTTCTTGGACTTAAGAAGTCAAAATATCTAATAAAGTAATTTTAATACTCCAGCTAATTATAAGTTATTATAACTGTGGATGATAATCCAATGGGTCCTTTTCTGTGGTTTTAAACTATTTCTAATTCTCTTTGGCAAAATAAAAAATAAAAAACTATTTCTAAAATTATAATATTGAAAGTAAAATAATTATTTTTCACAAAATGTAAGAATCTCTTTTTTTTTTTTTTTTCCAAATTAATAAAAATAATAATTTATTGTGATATATTTATTGAAATTGAAATTCATATAAATATAAAATATTTTTAAGTGAATCAATATTAAAATATATAGTTATTGTAGATGGATCACTAATCCAATGATTAATTGCTTATCTCATACAAATTTCAATATTCCTTTCAATAATATATATACTAGATCTTATTGTTAATATTATTTGGCAAAAAAAAAAAAAATCTTATTGTTAATATTGCTCATACTCATAATACTTTTGTTGCCTCTGATCGGAGAAGTTGAGAACCATCTCAAAGGATTTCTCAATCATTATAGCTTTTGAAGGGCTAGTGACAATAAATAAAATTTTAAATATTTTGTTTGAAAGTTTTAATTTTATTAAATTGACTCAATTTGGTTAAAATTATACATTAATGGAAATTGATCAAACTAGATAAAATAATACATTATTACTTATTAATGCAAAAAAAAATAATAATAATAATAAGGGAGGCGATATTGACACTCTCATTTTAGTTTTTGGCACTCTTACTTTTTTTTTATTAATGAATTTGACTATTATACTCTTATTGCATTGTTTATATAATAACTTTCATAATCAAATAATGTTTAATTAAATTTTATTTTTTTATTTATTATTTTTAATTCACACACATATATATTTAAAATTTTGGTAATAAAAATATAATTTATATATAAAAAAAATATTCTTTTATATATATAAATAAAAATTTAATTAAAATTTTTATTTTTTAGTTCTCATAAGAAATGAAGACTTATATACTAAAAAAATTAAAAAAGATAAACTTAAGTTCCATTTACTTCTATTTTGTATTTATGTTTTTTATTGCATAAAAATTATATTTATACATATTTTTTAAAAAATATATTTATTAAATAAAGAGTTTTTTTTTATAAAAGTTAAAATAAAATCTTCATTTTTTTTATATTATAAAATAAATTTCTTTTACTTTTTAAATTTTTATTTGATTATTTTATTCTTGAAAAATATATATTTTTTTTATTTATTTTTAATAATGAAGATAATTTACCAAATTAAATTTTAAATTATTTTTAATAATGAAGATAATTTACCAAATTAAATTTTAAATTATAATCCTACTAATATTTTATTTTAAGAAACTTTTTTAATTTGTGCTCATTTAAAATATTTTTTAATTATATATTTTACTAAAATATCTTAATAAATCATATATATGTATATTAAAATTGAATAAATTATAGGATTAAAATAACAAGTAAATAATCAAATAATTATATGCATATTGAAAAATAATACTTTTTGAAATTATTACATTATTTTCAAAGTATATTGAGAAATATTAACAATTTTCATATTTTTTTATTTAATTAATTAACTTTCTTGATAATAAAAAAAAATTTGCTTCCAAAATAAAAATCAAACATAAATATAAAAATTAAAAAAATATATTTTATAACATGTAAAAATCAAAAAAATTATTATGTAATATTTATTAAATATAATTTTTAATATCATATTTTCTAAAAAGTAAAAAATATAGACAACAATATTTCTATATATTAAAAGTAATAATAACAAAGAAATATATAAGAAAATGAAAATTAAATATTCATTCCTTATAGAAATTATTAACTTAAATGGGATAAATGTATTTTAGTTAAATTTAATAATGAAAAAAGATAATTGGAGTGTTTTAAACTAAAAAGAGAGTGCTAATATCACATCCCTAAAAAAATAGTGGCAAGTATAATTTTATTGTATTTATATATATATATATATATATATAATTTTCTTTTAACAATGAGTTATAATTACATGCACTATTAAATTTTCTTTTCACATCCATAACATTAGATTTTTTTTTTCATTTATTAAGATTTGAGTTCTTTGTTATTTTAATGAATATGTATGAATAATATTATTATATTGAATTACTTTATAAAAATTACTTTAGTAATAAAAGAGATTCAAAAATGAATAGCTTATAATAATGTACAATATCACATAATAATAGTTAAAAATAAATATTAGTTATCACATACAACCATAATATATAATATTGATAAATATGGGATACAAAAAGTCTAATAATTTTTAAAGTTAGAAAGAACAAAAATTTATGGTAATACCTCAAAAAATTTTACCAATGCTTCAAACTTAAAATAATAATGATGATGAAATTTTATTAAGAAATTGTTTTTAAAATCTTTGTTGAATAATATATTTAAATTATGAATTAGTCCCTTTTTTTTTAATTCATATACTTCTAATATATTCATATTCTAATATAATGTATAAATAATAATATAATAACCTTAATCATCTATATTTTAATATGATTTAATTAATCAAACTTTTAACTTTGCAAATTTGATAAATTTACTATTACAAATTAAACAAATAACTCAATTTAGAAAAAAATTTAAGTTTAAAGATTACATTGATAATTTAGTATAAATTAAAGAGTCAATTTGACTTTTTATCTCATTCTAATTAATAATTAAAAAATATTAATATTCTATATGTGATCAATATGGATAAAATATATGATTTATGACTTATCCATAATCATAATATGAAGATAAGTAAATGTATTTTATTATGCAATATAATTATTGCAATATTTAAAATTACTGTTCGTATTTAATTTTGATTTGAAACTTTAAAAGAAAAGAAAATAATGGATGATTTTGTAAAATTATTTATTCAAAAAATTGGTAAATATATTATTAATTTAAAAAGATTAGCTATATTTGATTTTTAATTTTTCGTTTTTAAGTTATCATTGTCATAAACTATACTAAAATTTAAATATTAATATTTATTAAATTATTATTAGATGTTAAAAGTTTATATTATTTGATTGGAATTTAAACTTATAACCTTATAATTATTTTTTAATTTAATTTTTAACTTTTTGTTAATTTCAAAAAATATAAAATTATTAAAAAAAATATAAAATACATTAACTAATTTAAAATTAATATATATTTTTTTTCAATGATAGAACATATACTTTCCCTAAAAAAATATAAACCAAATACTAATAAAAAAATCACATTTTTTTATATATAAAAACAAATATCAATAAATAAATAAAAAATAATTTATCAGAATATCAATAATATTTTAAATTTATAAAGTGCAACGTTATTAAAAAACTAATTACGAAAAGTAAGGCAGCGAGATGTAAAAACGGCTAAGCGCGTGACCCACTATTCCTTCATAGCCGATGGGCCATGCGCAGTGTCGGCCACCGACGCAAATGCCTAACGTGTTATTTTTTTATTTAAAGGTGCCTAACGTGTTACTATAATCAGCTATTCGCAACAAACCATCAATAACAGTAGCGATATTGAACTCAATAAAAATTCATTTACGTTTAATACATTTTATAAATAAATTAAATTTAAACAAAGTTAAATTTAATTCGATTAAACTCATGAATAATTCAATTAATAAACTCACAAATAATTTAATTATTATTATTAACTTAATAATTTTAACACTCAAAAAAATATATTTTAATACTTTTATAAATTTTTTAATAATTTAATTTGATTAAAATATATATACTTCTGACAATTTAATTTTTTTTTATTATATTATATAATATTTAAATTTTAAAAATATTTTTTTATTAATTAATATATTTATAATACATATAATGTTCAATTTTATGATTAATTTTTTTTTCAATAATTAAATAAATATTTAAAGAATTGAGTATTTTAATAAATTATAAACATATTTCAAAACGAGTAAAATTCAAATTCAAATTTAACTCCAAATTCAAATTTAACTCAATCAAACTCGAACATAATTTTCAAACTTAATACAAACTCAGAACTAAAAAAAAAAATATCGAGCTGAACTTAAAACTAACTAAAACTCAACGCTGCTAAGCTCAGTTACAGCCCTAGCGACTAGCGAGCAATTAACAAAAGAGTCAAATTCTAACAGTTAAAAATTTCAATTTTCGCTGCTCCAAACACTGTTAACTACCAACTGTTCAAATGATAGTTTAAACGTCAAATACTAATACTAATTCTTCCATCAGTTTTTGTACTTCTCATATATTTTTTCCTTTATGTCATGTCCTTCGCTTTCTTTAAATTTCAACACTTTATACTTTAATACAATTTCTATCCAAGTCCTTTACAAGTACCAAGGCAAGAATTTGAGGTATTAGAGAATATTACACTCAAAACTCAAAAGCTTTTTCTGTTCCTTACCTAGTTGGAATGAGGTAAATAATTACACAAATTAATTAAATTAAAAAGCAAACAGTCAAAGAAAAGCATGAACCACCTCAAGGATACAACATGCTACAATCCAAAGGCCACCCTCTGCACATAGTCCGGGCGTCGTTTGCTAGGCATCCGAATAAGCCCTGTAATCTGGAGCTCCGTAACTGCCCTACAAAACCTTGCTCTGTTGGAAATAAGTTAAAGGATCTTCATGAAGATTCCACTCATCATATTTTATGGCATTTGACGACAATTTTGGTGGGCAGTGGACATGTCCCTCATTTCAACATCCATGAGGGTCCCAAAAAGGCAGACCAAATGCGTCCCAGTCCCACATTAAACATTATAATGAAACAATTGTCTGTTTTCAATTATTTCCTTTCTATGGTCTACAAAATTCTGACACGAAATATAAAATGACAGCTTACAAATGCCCGGGGCAACTACAGTTCTTGACCATAACTAAGCTTGAGAACTTTATGTAAGGACCAAGAAGCTTATTTAAATTTAACACAAAAAGTTGGAGATCACAAATGATCAGAACAGACAACTTGGTGCACAACCGTAAATTTTTGGGGGTGAAATGGTTAAAACAAACAATCAGTAGCTTAATGGTCAGAGTGATGGCCAGGCAAGAAGAGTCTCAGGAGCTAAATGAGGATGATGCAATTGACCCAGTACAGGCCATAGAATAAAAAAATCTATGAAAATTAAAATGCAAATGCATATCAAACTGAAGAAATAAATGAAAATTGTAAATTCTGTGAAAATGATAATTCCAAGAGGATACTGAATTAAGGCTTCACGCGGCTTTGCAGGTTCAGTTGTTACTTTCCTTTTCTTTGGTGATGGAGAATGCTTTGTTCGGTGTTTCCCTTTATTGCTAGAGCTAAGAATTACTGATTTGAAAGATTGATACCAGTCATGGAGATTAATGAGATCACCATGCTCCTGAGCTAGGGTATACCTGAAAAAACAAAGTCATGATTATGACCTTCAATGCAAACACAAACTGATTGGTTTGCTATGATTAAGGGGTTTAGAGAAATTTCCAAACCAAAATAGAGAATTCTGATCATCCAGAAATTTTGGGTCTTCTCCATGTTTTCTTTGGATTCATTTTTTGTTTACCATGTCTTTGATCCTTGGATTTTAGAGCCTTGATCCAGTGACACAAAACCATCCAAAGGCCACCATCCTTGGGGATTTATCCAATTATTACCAGATGTATGAAAGATATAGTACAGCACATGGCTGAGAATTATTCAATTATTCAAAAAGATTTGGATACCTCTCAACTTGTCTCCCTCCCCACACCCACCCTGCCCCAAAACTGTCCTTCCAAGTCCATCAATTCATTCTAGAAAACTACTCTGAGCAAATAGACACAGCTAAAGATAAGATACATTATGAAGAATCAACTATTTAGTTTCTTTAGTATTTGAAACCCAAGCTGAATCCTTGCACTCGTTCATGCCTGCACTATGTGTTTCTGATAAAAATCCATCTCATCAGAAAACTAATCATCATCAGTGCAAGAACAAGTATTAACACCCTAGCAGATTATTGTCAATAAATGTTTTTTCAACTCAATTTCATTTTTCTGACCAAAAAAATATTGAAGAGTAAGCACTTACATAATTGAGGAATCATGCATGGATGGCAACAGGATATTGCCACTCTTGCTGCAGCAATGGCACTGGATGATATTGTGGAATTCAAGAAGATCAACTTGAATCCTTCTCCTTGGGTCTCCAATTAAAGCCTAACATATTTAAGAAACAATAAATGCAGAGAGATTGACCATAATTGACAGCAATATTGAAGTGCGTGTATAAAATTGATACGGTAAAAAAAAGGAAGAAAAGAAATCCGCCAGATTGGTTGAATCAGAGTTTTAGATTTTCTGTACCAGCCCAGGGATTAACTATTGACTCCCATATGTTTACTGTTATCTGTTAACTATTTTCAGCTGCAGTAAATTGGAAAAAAAAAATTTCTAGCAGAAAGCTGAAAAACTTGTGCAAGTACATTCACAAAATAAAGGAATTCTTGACATACTTACCACTTGAAGCTTTTCAACATTCTTAAAGCAGACAATTTCATGGAAAGCAATGCATTCAATGGGCAGCATATAGTTTCTGTCCAAATATAGAGTCAAATATCAATCAACATACTGATCATTTACAAATTACCTGAAGTACATATACATGCAAAAAAGGCAAATGCAAAGCTTAAATTATACACATAATTTATAAGGCACAGTCCATTAAAAATTTCAGCATTGATATGTTCCATTAACTTGCATCAAACCAAAAGTTCATGATCGCAACCCAGTTTCAAAAACTAGTTAACTGAATAAATCATTTTGCAACAGGTTTCTACATATTTGACAATTTCTTTGTTCCTTATTTTTGTACTATGTCAAAGTATTCAAAACTTCAGGAGTTCCACACAAGGAATGTTATAAAATTGATTAACTGCAAAAGAAACAAGTAGCAAGAAATATGTTGTCCAGTGTCCGTTACTCAGCACAAACTACAAACCAAATTGAACTAATTAACTTGGTTCAATTTATGCAAAAAAAAAAGGAAAATTGTTTGGTTGAAGAAATCAGGAAATCACTTAAATTTTCAACTTACTAGTAGAAATTGGCAAATTACCGGTTGCAATCACTTTCATTAAAATTCTAAGTGTTAATGGTCATCTTTGCAATCATGATGATGTTAGAAAGTACACAAATATGATCAAATAGTAGCTAAATGAGCTTTTGGCATGTGGTCCACATATTCTTATTTGGAGACAATTCAAGGTGCAGAATGTCTAACAAATTGGTAACAGTGGCTGTTATTCAACTATTCATCAAGCTGGGCAAAAGACATTGGGAGAATTAAGTAGGGAACATAGTGATATACATTTGGTTTAGTATTAATCCGGTTATATCTTATTTAAATACAGAAAAAACAAGAAAGAATATGGGAAAACAGATAGAATATCCCTACCCAACCATAAATTCTGCTAGTCTTGCAGCTTTCTCACATACTGCTTTCAATTCCTTTTCAAAATTCAAATGGCTCCGAGATGAATGTCTCCTGTCATTTGTTGCAAAGATAAAGCTTCTACAATCAGTGTTTTCATCACCTCACAACAAAAATTACACAACAGGTGCACAAGAACACCAACAATGATAATAATAATAATGAGTCCAGAAGGCACAAGAAGCAGCAGCACAAGGCAGCCAAAACATACACATGGTTTAGTTTTCACCATTAGTGCCCATCTCTGATTGGGCAACACCACAAACTTAGGTCGATAATGTGATTCTAAATAGAAATTTTAGTTTCCCCACATAGTATTTTAGCTTATTAAATAAAATATCATATAGACAATGATAGTGACAGATGAAATGAAATAGAAGCAGAACAATTATAAGAACAGTAAGGGAAGAAGGGCTGCATGTTAACAACATCTAACAGGATCCTGAGATCCTCAATAGCCTTAAGTACATTTTAATGCACTTCTACCTTAATACAGTTTGCAGCCTCATTGTGCAAGAACGTGCTTCTGAAATTCCAACTTAATCCCTCTACTGTAAAATACTACTGTGTTGTCAATAAATGATAATAGATTGACCCCTGAACCACCCCCTGTTCCATACCATTACCTTGATAAACAAGAGGGCAGATCAACATATACCATGGAATTGACCATTATGAATATCTATTTTTTGTATGCATTCCCAAGTCAAAGAGAAAGAAGATAAAGGGCTATTAATTTCACCCAGGACTCCAGGACCTATCACATTAACAACAGGTTGTTTGATAACCCATATTAAGCACCTAAAATGAAAATATCCAGCACTTAGTTTGTTTGGTAACATTACTTTTTAGCTCTTAATTTGTTAAGTGTGTTTGATAGCATTTTGTTTTTGGCATTTATTTCCAAAAAGTCAGTTAATTTGTTAAGTTAAAAAATCTATTTATAAGTTGAGCTATCTAAGGTGAACTTAGCTACAGACCATACAAATCAAAAAGAAACCAAATCTGAAGGTGTCATAATGTATTAAATTACAACAGGCTTCCCAATAACTTAATGGCAGTTAAATGGGGCACATGACATGAAGGGCAACATTTTTCCAAAAATGAAATATCATAGCAAGATAAAAATGCAGTAGAAAATTACTTGGATATGTCAATCAAATCATGTTTCAAACTCTTGCTGCTATCCTCAACTTTTAAAATTGATAGTAACTCCTTCACTTTGTCATTGATCTATATGAAAATACAACAATGAGTTTAAGTTGATATACAATTGAAGTTATATCAAGGATCAATGTGTATGCATAACTGTCATTTAGACCCCACAAAACTTAGTCCACCGAATCACAAACAAATAATCCATAAAAGTATATAAAATCAACAAAACTACAAAAGCAATATATAGTGACAATGGCCACTCAGGAATGAATAATCTCCAATGCAGCATCCATCAATCAAATACCAGAGGAAGTTGATTGCAGAAGAAATTTCTTATGTTAAGTCAAAGCCACAAAGTGTCTCTTTTACTCCAACAAGAAAATCAATAGTCAAATGTAGATCTAGAGAGATTTAGTGATAGCATGAGCAAATTTGTCCACTAATCAGTGTGCCATAAGAACATATTCATTATATAATTGAACAATACCTTCAAATTCAAGCCAGCGTAATTCTGAAGGTAGTCTAATTATGCAGTAGAGGAATATGAATAATTGCTTACTGCCACAAGAGTGAAAGCTAAGCACAAGCAATTATATACATGCTATTCACTGGTTCCAAAGCATTAATATGTGTGCCCTAAATACAATAAAAATAATTTCATGTACTGAATTGTTATCCAAGGATGCTAAAGAAAAGAAGATGATAGAGACTTCATTTTTATCAATACAATATAAACATTCAATTCAATACTTTTACATACTCATCAAGTAGTCAACCTTGGATTCTGGGAAGCTTGACAAAGCAGGGAGTTCATAACAAAAGTTTAACACTTTTTTTAATAACAAAAGAAACGTTATTGAGAAAGAAAGAAAGAAGGAAAGCAGAGTGCACAATAGAGGACAAGGAATCCGCCTACAAATTAAAAAGCCAACTACAAAATAAATAAATAAAAACGTAAAAAATAAGCTAACAAGTAATGCAGTATAGGCTATAATCAAGTTGGATGGCACTCAAAGGAATTCCTAACTTGGAGAAATTTTGGGTGGCAAGAAAGATGCCAAAATTCTCTGTGGCTGTGCTTTTCCTTACAGTGTTATGGAGTCTTTGGATAGAAAGAAATGCAAATAACTTCAAAAATCGAAGTATGGAACAAGATGGTGTTTTTTTGCATGTTTCTGTGTGCTTATTCTTCCATAAGCTCCACTCATTTTTAAACCAAAGGCCAAAATAGTTAACAAAGAGCAAAATTGAAATGAAACAAGTCTAATCCAGTAAAATGCAATCAAGTATGAAGATCAAAACCTCCTGAAACTGTCATCATACCTGAGGGATATCCGCTGTATGTTTTTCCCAACCTTTAAGCACCTTGGATAGCTGCATTGCTGGAAGATCCCTGAGTGGATTCAAACTTCAGTATTCTAGTAACATAAAGCAACAAAAACCAAATTCACTAGCTAATTCATTGGAAAAATTAGTCAATTCAAGGAAGGCAGGGAAGGATTATCAAATCACTTTCAATGTGAAGCCATGAAAATTAAGCAAAAGGAATATCACAAAGTTCTCACCATTTGTTGAGTTATTTAAGTCTTTTCTTATATGTTGATCACTATAGGCCTTAGTGTAAAAGTTTAAGAATAATTATTCTCACACATTTTGGACTTGGAACACATCTATAGTAAGAATCAGATAAATAGAAAGCCATGTGAATTTGTAAGGGTGCACAAGTGGACTAATAATCAATTATAAAATGACACAAGGGCCTAACAAACTCGCAATTTGTTAAGAACAAATACTACACATTCACATGAAGGGATTAACGGTGCAATAAAATTAAAGGTGATGCATAGATAAGAGATATTATGATAAACTGTCACATGTCAAGGCACCTGAGGGCTATTTTTCTTGCAGAAAACAGTTGTCTGTTTTCCATTTCTGTTCATTTCCATTTGTTAGTTTCCATCTTATCTTTCCTTAGAAAACTACAAAACAGAATAATTTTTAACTACATTTTATCAGTCAATTTCGACTGTATTTGCTCTGGGATATAATGAAATGAAAGTAAAATGTTATAATAGTAAGATTTATGCGTAAATATTTTAAGGTTAATGTTAATTGCTTTTTTCTTTAACTATGGTGGTGATAGGCAGCAATGGTAACCGCAATGGTGGTGGCTGGAGATAACTATGGTAGCAGTGGAATGGTGTAGGTGGGTGGTGATGGTGGAATGAGGTGATAGACGTGTCAGTGGCGTTGACAATGGCAACGGTGCAGCCATTAGTGGTGATAGGTAGTCCTGTTGACATTGATGGTAGAGCCAACTGCAGTGATGTGGTTATGGTGGTGATGCTGGTTGCATTGGAGTGATGTATGTGATGGTGGTGATGGAATAACCAATGGTGGCAGTGTGGTTGTGGTGGTAGTACCAATGGAGCGGTAGTGCTAGCAGAAGTTCCACACTACCATAAATCACATGTTCCAACTTTCAAACTGAACTTTACAGTATTTTTTCATTTTCAAGAGCACCATATTCAATAACACATTTGACAGGTTCAGAGCACCAACATACAACTTTGGATCAAGTAAATGCCTAAATAATTTTACCAGTGAGAATATTTTTATCTATGGAACCATGAAAAATCTTTTCCCTATGGTGAGACCACGGCAAGGAGTCAAAGAAGATATCCATCAAATTGACAAGTGAATTTCTTATAACAGCTCTATTTCATGTGCCTTCACTAAAAATTGCTAATTAATTCACCAAACAGGTTGCAACCATATCACAAAAGAAAAAACAACTCATTATATTGCGCTATTCCCAACAACACACTGTTTGGAGAATTCCCTAGATAATTAGATAGAATAACTATGCTCCAAAAATTTTCAGAGACGGAGAGAAAATAAAAAACACCAATATGATATAGGCAAGGCTGGAGAAAAATTTTTTGTAGCCAAGCCAGTCTCACAAAACCTTCAATGCATAAATCTTACAAGAGAAGGTGGATTCTAAAATGTGTTACTTACCTCACCTTGCGAATTGCTCGGCTGATAAAATCACCCTTCCTTAAACTAGTATATCTTTTACACATATCTTGATTGGTTGGAGATACTGTGGAATCATTCTGTAAGCCCCTTTGAGTGTCAGAAACCCTTAACATGCCTGATTCTGGATCAAGGGCCTCACAGCATAAGTCTAACAGTTGGATTTTATCACACTTTCCAACTTCATATAGGCACTGCAAACCATGATGAATTAACAAACAGAAAAATTAGCTCCCAGTTATCAATTGACCAAATTTAGGGTAGCAGCATCCAGCCATGAAAAAAATCATTATCGGGCACTTTTTGACATGTCAAAGGAGCATCATCGGTTTGACCTTCAAATCAAACTTTGGTGCACAGGACACTTGAAATCTTAAACAGTCACGACCATACATGAGAGAGAGTGCCTTAAAAGAAAATAGCAATCTTACAATTTGAAATTTTTTTCTAAAAAAAAAAGGTACACCTGAGAATCTTCAAGTTTTCATGCTGTTTATCAAGAGCCTCACCATAACTACAGTGCTCCACTGCTTTTGCAATTTCTTCAGTTCTGACAACCCGTGAACCAAAGTGTCACCATTCTGTTCGGCCATTTTATTTCTGGCCATAGATTTTGCAGTCCAAGTCAACAATCAATTTCCTCATACATATATTTGGCTTACTTACTGAAACACAATTAAGACGATGCCTTAAAGTACCTCTTATAAGATGGAAGGTCAAAAGCACGCTTGAGCATAGCCTCAAGTGATAATCCATAATTTTCACCTTGTAGGACCTTTAATGGTGACAACCCAAAAGGAAAAGAAAAGGAAAACACAAGAGAAGTCAAGCTTTGACAATATCAAGCAACTAGGTTTTTACAATTGGAAGGAAATAGACTAAAAATAAACAAAAAATAAATTAATCAACACTTGTGCACAATATAACATGTCAAAGAAGTGGAACAGTATGATAGCTGTTAGTTGATTTACATGTGATTAATGTCTAACTTAGTGTATGCTTAGAAGAAAAATGACTAATCTGATCAAGAAATGATACTTTCTGTGGACCATCAGAAGCAAAAATACTTGCCATGACTCAATTGCTTTCCTTAGACTTCATGGCAGATGATTTGACATAACATAAAGAATTATATGATATTGAAGAATGCTTGTGACCATAGCATAATATCTTCCCATAGCAAAAGCATGTCAAGTCAGACATAAGGTAGTGAAAGAAACAACTGACATGATGTACCCCTAAAATGCACTGTTGTAGAATTCAACACTATGGAGAGGCCATTAGAAAACATAGATACTCAGAATTGACAAAGAACAGGAAATACAACCTGACTTTCCCCTTCAAGAAGAAACCATAGGAGGATGAAGCTTAGAGGTTCCATGGAGAAATGTTGAGCACATGCTATCTGAAAAGTACTTTCAACATAACTCCATCAGTTAATTATATTCTCCAGAATGGAAATTACAATTATATAAAGCACATTAGTGACAGTTATCTTGTCCACACAACATAAGTTCCCAACCTTTAAAGCTTTTATGAAAGATGTTATGGTCCCATCCTGGCATACAAAGTAATTTCTCATAAAAACAGCCACCTCGTGGCTTATATTGAACCCAGAACACTGCTTCACAAGAACAGCCTCAACAACTGCATCCATCCTCTCCAACGGGGTTCCTAAAATGAACTTACAAGGGCACAAATGATGCAGCACATTTGAAGGAAGTATACTCTTCAGGGCATCAAGTGTTGTTGCAACTCCCATTATTAGAATCACTGGGATTTTTAATACCCATTCACTGAAAAAATAAAATAAAAATAAAAAAAGAAGCTACCAGCCAAAACCATATAAAATAACCATAGATTATGTCTGAATAGTGCTAGCACAGGATGATCAAGATGGTAAAAAAAAGCCAATATCCTATGCTAGTAGAATTCTCAAAGAAACTGATAAAGCAGAGAAAAAAAAATAATTTAGTGATATCTTAACCAAAAAAAAATGGCACAATTTATCGCACAAAGAGAAATGAGATGGTAAACCAAATGATGCCCTTTTGGGAAACACATGAAATACAAAGAGGCCATGAGAGGTTAAGATGATGATGACAAGGTGCCCCAAAGTACCTCAGCATAAGGATGAAATCAGACAAGACAGACCCACAACATCGCTCCAAATCATCTATGATTATAACAACTGGATCATTACAGTTCCCTTGTTCTCTATACCAAGTTGCTAAGATGGATATATCAGATGCCTGCACAAAAGGAGCATTACAAACAGGTATCAATCGCATAATTCTTCAAGAAAAAGTTGTTGACTTGTATAGAGAATAGATGCTGTAACTTCTTACATCCAAAGTAAGCATTACAAGCTGTCTCAATAAACTTCTTAGACAACCACCAATACCATTTTTCACTGAGAAGTCCAGCGAAGAGAGGTTAGCCACATGGCATCCTTTAGATTTTAAATGCAAGCCAAGCTCTTCAAATGTCAGTAGATCATCAACAAACTCCATATTCTCTGCCAATCATTTGTCAATAGATAAACCTTTTTGGTGAAAGGAAACAGAAAATAATAACAGTGGTTTTTTAAAAGTAAGCAACATTGCATATCAAGTTGCATAAAAGTAATTCATAAACATTGTAAAAAAAAGGGAAAGGAAAAAAGAAAAACCAAAGACACAAACTTAAAGCAAGTATCCATCACCAACAGATAGCCTCACATCTTAGACGTGCTCTTCTTCTCATGGCAGCATTTTTACATACATCAATTACCTGCAGTCTTCAAAAATTGGGGAGTACCAGGACCAACAGAAAAGTTGGCACCATTTAAATTATCTTAATTAAAAATTTTACCTTCTAAGTGAGAAGATGTATCTTAATTACTCTTAAACAATAAAGATTAGAATAAAACAAATATCCAAATAATAGTATGTCTACTGTTGGACATTTCAGTGTTTCTCTACTAAAGTAACTGAACATCACAACAACATACACAAACAGTAGAATGGTTTTCACAAACAGTAGAATGGTTTTCTAACAAATTTATTTACTAATGCAATTTCATGATTGTGTCCACCTAAAAGTATAATCAACTCCTCATTTTCTCTTCTCCGACCATAACCGCAAACAGAAATGATCAATTGGAGAACTTACTGGTGAGAACCAGCCCAGTGAAGACTTGTTTAGAAGTAGCATCTTGCACAACAGGAAAAGACCGAGCTGCGTCATGAAAACTTGGTGTTCCAAATGATGTAATAGTGTTGAAGGACTCAGAAACCCACTGATCTATTTCATTGAATGTGCTAGTATTAAGATTCCTCAAAAGATCCTGCAATTAGGCTACGTCTTGTCAACCCATTATAAGATTTTTCTATTTTTGATTCTCTTGGCAAGCTAGATCTCCTCTGTAACCAAATAGAACCAATATATATAAACCTAATACAAGGTAAGGAAAGGATCAGAGACACATACTTTGATGGTTAACTGAATTTTTGACCAAACAGCCTCAAAAGCCTCCATTTGCTTGGTGACATATTGATTATCATCACCATCTTCAACCATCTCGGTCTCTATGTTCTCACCATTCTTATGCAGCGACTGAGATAAATCAATTCGCCTCCTGGTTTTTGCTGTTCTGGTTGGTTTTTTATTATAATTATGAGATGACACTTCATGAAGAACATAAAAAGGCTGTGGACAACCAAATCAATGTTAACAAAATTACAACTTTGTTCAGATGCCAAAAAAATAAAGAAACAAAATAGAAGAATAATAAATGAAATTAAAACAACAAGATTATCACAGATGAAGGATATATAAAACATAGCAACTGTTTTGTTTCCACCAAAATCAGAGTTTTTAACTCTCTTTTTTTCATTTTATTTGCCTTCTAGTTTTCTCCAAAAAAAAAAAAAAAAAAAAAAGCAGAAAATGCACATAGAGAGAGAGAGAGAGAGAGAGAGAGAGAGAGAGAGAGACACCTGGAAATTATTCTCGGTGACGTCCGGGACCGGAGGATGTGGCGAATCCGGAGCTGTCGCGGTCGCAGATGGCGCCATTTTCCGGAAGCGAAAAAGGAGAGGAGAAAATTTGTCTATTGTTAGGGTTTTAGCAGCTTCTTTAATGTGATTGGACCCAATTCATCATTTTGGCGGGAAAAATCTCCAAGCTTGTTAAGCATCAAAGCGAGTCATTTTATTGTATTCCCTTGTTTCGTACTGAACTTTATGTTCTGGACTATAATCCAGCCTAGCCCAGCCCAACAACAATTCTCCGGACTTTTGCATTTGGAATTAGAGACTTTGCTTACATTATTGATTAGATTTTTTTATTTTTTTTTTTTATTTTTTTTTTTTTATGTTGATTTCTTTTTAATGTTAATTTTCTAAATTTAATTAAACCCCCTTTTGAGTTATATACTCTTTTGCTATCTGATGTAGCTGTTGCCTGTTAAGGCTTTTCAATCAAATTCCTATTTCACATTCTGAAAAAAATAATAATAATTAAACTTTAGTTATTGTAATAAAAGGTTGTTAACTATTTTGAAAATGACATTTTCTTATGTAGAGCAAACAGAGTATTGGCTAATGGAGTGGAGCTCCCTCAATATTATTTATAAATACTATTACGCTATGTTTGATTAACTATAAATATAAATTATTATGTAAAAAATAATTATTTTTTATTTTAGTTTAAATTTAAACAAAAAATATTAATTCCATATAATAACAATTTCATAATTTTTATAAAATGCATATTTTACAAAAAGTTAAGGAATTAATATTTTTTAGACTATGGAGTAGAGTATTTCCACTTTTACCCTTACAAAAATTATTGGCAAGTTCGAACTCATCACTACTACCTTTTTTTTTTTTTTTTTTTTGCAGATTTTCGTTTTTATTTTTTTTAATATATATATATATATGTTTATTTTAAAATTTTAATTCCCTTCGTTAATTTTTTGCAAAAAAAAATAAGTAAATAGAACAATAAATTAATTTAAAAAATATTTTTTAAGTCAAATAAAAATTTTATTTATTATGCATTTAAATTATTTTTTAAATAAAATTTGATAAAATTATATTTAATATTAATATTAATAATGAAATTAATTTATAAGGATATTATAGCAATTTATATATAACATAATAGTTATTCTATACTATGAACTAAATTATGAAATTAAAATAATTATTTTATTCTTAACTTATTTTTTTCTTTAAGAATAGTTATTATATTTCGTGAACCAAACATAACTTTAGATCTAAATATATATCAATGTATACCAACACGATCTTGTTTGGCTTGCTTTTTAAATTTCTTGACTTTGTACTTAATTTATTATTACTTTATTATCAATGAGTCTAAGAGGTGTTTGATAATTTAATTTATTACTTAATTTAATATTTTTAACACTTATTAATTTTAAAATAATTTTATAACATTAAATATTATCAATTTAAAATTTTCAATTAAGTCAAAAAATACTTAAAATAATAAGTTAAAATTTTTAACTTAAAATTTTTATCAAACACGCTTAACTATTGAGTTTTTACTTCTTTTTTTTTTTTTTTAAGTGACTTTTATACCTTTGACTTTTAGTTGTATTATTTTTTTTTTACTTTTATACTTATTTAAATAATTTTCAGTAATAATAATTATCAAACAAATTATTAAATTTATCACTTACAAATTTCAGTATTTATTATATTTAGTACTTAATTTTCAGTTTTACCAAACGTCACCTAACTCATCAATAATTGAGTCATTTTCAAGACAGTAGAATTACAAGTTTAATAAAATTCAATACAAATCAAATTTAAAAAAAAAAAGTTTGTTATTTATTACTCCATCTGTTTCATAATTAATTTTTTTTTCTAAAACGTCTATTAATTTAAAACAGAATGAGTATTATTTACACATTAGTAAAACTAACAGCATAAGAGGGAATCTTGACCCTAAAATCATGTACAATTCATTTACTGGTACATAAAAAGTAATCATAATTTTTATTTATTTTGCCAAATTAAATAAATTTCATTTCATAAAAAAGGTTAAAAGCCTAATTCCATACAAGTATTCAATACAAAACTCATTAGAGTACACTATGGGAACACAATCATAGACCTATAATTCAAAATAAAAATACTCATCAAGAGATTTTTGACAATAAGTTTTAAGCCCAATAAATTACAAACACCTTTAGTAGTGTGTAGATTAAACATAGTCCGACGATAAAAGCTTTAGAACAAAGAAAATAGCGTAGATTTGAAAAACATCCCACCTCCTTACATTTAAGCACAACAAACGGATGGTAGATATTTATCACCATGGCCATGGAGATGTCACGGTTCTAGATCAAGAACAAAGCATCAAAAAGAACAAAATCAACAAACTCAATATAAGTGAATAGCAAAAAGGATTCAACAATCCTATATAGATTATTCATTAAATTATAAATAAAAGTTTTAGAACAAATAAAATAGAGGAGGAGGGTAGCCCCGGTTCAAACCCTAACCAAGGGTACAGGAGTCACTATAGAGAAGGAGGAGAAAAGTTTGTTTTGCCCACTTATTCCATTCCTCATAATTTTTATTTGGTCTTCACAAATTTGCTAAAATTATATTTTTCTTATAAAATTTTATCTTTATTTTAAAAATATCCCCTCACACTTTTTAAATTTTCATTTGTATATAGGTATTTTACTTATAATTTTCAAAAAAATATATGCATTTAAATCTTCTAATTTTTTTTAAAAATATTTATTAAATATATATTTCATATTTTTATTTTTAAAAGTATATATAAAACTTTAAGTTCTTTATTTTTTTTATGTCTATATCATTATAATTTTTATATTATAAATATTTTCATAAATAATTATGGTACTTAAAAAATTTCATATTGTATGAATTTAATTTTTTAATTATTTTTGAAGGTTAATTTTGTATAGGGGTGAGCATTTGGTCGGTTCGGTTCAAAACCAAACCGAACCGAAATTATATTTTGAGAAAACCGAGCATAACCGAAAAAGTTCGGTTCGCTTCGGTTTTACTATTTTTTTTTTCTTTTTATTATAATAAACTATATATATATATATATATATTAAAATTTCGGTCGGTTCGGTTTAAACTAATTTTTTTTTAGTAAAAACCAAATCAAATCAAAATTTAATTTGAATTTATATTTTAAAAACCGAACCACTCAAAAAACCAAACTAGCTGATTCAATTTGATTTTTTGATTTCAATTCTATTTTGCTCTCCCATAATTCCGTCCCTTCATTTACATGCAACTCTTTACACAGGCGCGGAGAGAGAGAATTGAGCATCATGATAAGCAAAGATTAGGAGTTTGGTCTCAGAAAGGGTCTCAAGATACAATGATGGTTGCTTTGAGAGGAGGCATTGCTTGTTTTAGGCTTAGACAAGCATTTTCTTTATCATTTATTTTGATATTTTTATGTACGGACTATAAAAATTTTGAGATCAAATAAGGGAGAGAGACAGAGAGTCCCCTTTGCTTTGTGGCTATGAGAGTGAGGGCCAGCTAAGCAATGAACCCCATTACATGCCTTTCTCAATTATACACTCTCTTCATTATATTGGGGGTCCTATGCCTAAGACGTGTGTGATGTTATTTTTTTTTCCCTTTATTACAAATAAAAAATAAAAATTAGACACTACCTTCTTCATTTATTTGCTTCTTTGCGTGAAGAAAATTCCTTTTTTTTTTATTTTTTTTTGTGTGTGTATATAAAATATATATACATGTACATGAGAGACTTCGATATTTGGATTGTGACAAACTTTAATGCTATTGTTGTATATGTTGGCCAAAATAATACTTAATTGCTCATCATCCCATCACCCACAAAATTTTGCTGCCTTCCGTTCCAACACTTGTAAACATAAGACTTCACATCATCAACGACAACCATGCAATTCTTTGATTATTTTTTATTAATATTATGGTAATGAAGTAGCATTTTTATTTATTTTGGTTGGAAAAAGTTATGGTTTTTTTTTTTTTTTTTTTTTTTTTTTATCTATTGAAACCTTAAATTTTATAATTATTTCACATTAAAAGTTTCATGCATAATAAAAATAAAATTTGTAAGAAATCTGTTAATAGTTATTTAAAATATTTAAAAACTCGTATATATAATTATTGTAGAATTTACTACTTTATATATAAACTCATTTAATACTTTATATTTAATTTATGTAAAATTTATATCTTAACAATTTATATTAAAAATAAACGATTTACTAGTGATATATCGTTCTATATCAATTCTCAAGAGAGTATTTTTTATTTGGGATTTGTACTCTCTTTTATCCTATACAGTAGTTTTGGCTTCTTTTTTTTTTTTTTTTTTTTTGGCACCAAGTAGTTTTGGCATTTTATATTTGTATATTGTCAATGAATTATCGATTAAGTTTAGCGCGAAAATATAATCTTAAAAATAATTGTGTAAGTATTTTTTATTAATTAATTTTATTTATTTATAAAACATAATTACAGAATCAAAATCTAATAGGTTATAATTAATTAATTAATTAATCATTAATAATAATTGATACATCCTAAATATAAACTGATCGCCCTAAGCGAATCAGAGGTTCGCCTAAGTAGTTCATATCCGATCATGAAACTGCAAATCATTTCCATATACAATACTGAAAATGAATAATCTGATTCCAAGAAGGATTCGGCACCTTGAGCACTCCACTATAAATAGAGCTCTTTTCTCCATTAAACGGGTAACGCAATTTTAAACACTTTCTACAGTTAAAGTTTATTAATCTCCATCCTTTCTAACTTAAGCATCGGAGTGGTCCCCCAGGCACATCGCATGAACTCTCTAACTTGCTGTCTTGCAGGATCTGAAGATCGCCTACATGTGTGCTAGAGATCGGAGTTATTTCTGAGCACATCAATAATAAATACTAATAATTATTATTATTATTATATGCATAAAGAAATTAGAAGGATATGACAAAAATAGAATTGGCACTTACTTATTAAGAAAATGACATGTTTATTGATTAATTAATAAATTTATAATGAGGGTCAAGACTTAGGTGATACTCCCTCCGGTTCTCAATAATTGTTTTTTTATAAAAGTGATTTTGTTTCAATATAATTGTCGTTTTACAAACCCAATGGAACATTAATTGATTTTTTTTTCAAATTTACTCTTAACATTAATTGACTTAGTGTTATTAGTATAATTTTGGTGAAAAATAAATTAAGGGTATATTAGTTTATTTAGTTTGAAATTATTCATAATTTATTACTTTCTTAATCTAAGTGCATTCCTCTAAAACGACAGTTATTGAGAATCGGAGAGAATATTTTGTAAATCTAAAAATTAAATACTGAAAATTTAAGTGTTGAATTTTAAGTGTTAAATATAAGTGATATAATTTTTAAATTATAAAATTATTTAAAAATTTAATCACTTATTATATTTCTTATAAATTTTAAGTTAAAAATTTTAATTTACTATTTTAAATGATTTATTACTTAATTGAAATTTTTAAAACATGTATCACCAAATAACTTAAAATAATAAGTGTTGAATGGTGTTATCCAACACCACTTAAAACTCTCCATATTCATGTCATTGTGGCTTAATTATCAACTAGAGCAGTTAATTAGAAGAAATTAATAGGCTATACCAACTCAATCCAATCTTTAATTAGGCACACAAAAAATGGTCTCTAGCTATAAACATGCACAAGTAAGAATGATCTGAATTCCAACACAAATGGAGGAGGCAATGTTTGTCTCTATTCCATTAAATAACAAATGTCTCTTCTGCAAATAATTAATTGGACCTCACTCCAACCCACTCCTAAGTCTCAACCATATACTTATAGTAACTATTTGTATTAATTCTTTCAAAAAAATAATATTTGTATTAATGAATATTCTCAGAGACTATTTAATATTATTGTTATTAATAAAATAATTGTTAAAATAAATTATTCTTTCCTTTACAATGCCTTCATGACCAAAATTAGTCATTTATTCCCAAATTGAAAAAAATGGGTTCTCAAACATATATAAGGGGTTTGTCCTTTTGTTATTAAAAAAAAAAAAACTAATATTATTATTATTATTATTTAAATTTGATAAATATGTACTCCCTCCGTCTCATTTTGTTTGGGACATATTTTCTTGCACAAAGTTTAAGAGTGTATTAAATAATATGTTATCTTTCCTTTTATGCTTTTTATTAAATACAATTTCTTATAAACTTTATGGAAAAAATTGAATTAATATATAATGACAAAATGAGAAATTATTAGATAGGATATGAGCATGTTCCTCTTACTCACATAAAAGTGAGTCAATGTGTAGTTGAAATTGAGACACATCCATATGGTTTCACTTTTATGTGAGTAGAAGGAACATACTCATGTCCTACCTAATAATTTATCTGATAAAATAGGTATAAAGAGTAACAAAAATGTTAAAATATATTTTTTGGAACATTAAAAAAAAAAATGTTCCAAATAAAATGAGACGGATAGAGTATATAAAAATTGGCTAATGCCTTCACTTGGTCCCCATATTTTTGTTTGATTATTTCATTGGGAGGGTAAAAATAAAATGAAAAACTAATGTCCTCTCCCAAACCAACATGTGAATATGGGTCCATCCATGAACCCGGTTTTATCAAGTGTTCCTAAATATTTACTTGTATTATTAATTTATTATTATTATTATTATTATTATTATTATATCTCTAAATATTAATTCATCATGGAAATATTTTTTTGTTCTTTTTCTTTTTTAATGGATAAGACAAAAGTAATCTTATGCCACATTTATTTTGTTTATGTATCCAATATATATGTACTCACTTCAAGAATTAATCATTACTTTTTTTTTTTTTTTTTTTTGGTTTCAATAAAAGCAAAAAATTCAAAATAAATAAAAGCATTTGTTTTGCCATATAGTGGGATAGCGACCTAAGCATGGTTGGTGAAAGGTCAATTCCCTGCTACCTGTGCAACAATTCTCATTTACCTAAAACTTGAATTCTGGATTGAACAAGCTTGTCATTTTTATATACTATTGGATTTTTACTTGCTTTTGGTATTTTCAATATTTTTGGAGTTTTAACTTTGAAGTTTTACATTTGATGTTTAGACTAAGATTGATGGAGTAAATATATATATATATATATATATATTTCTATGATATAGTTAAATGGAAGTGGAAGATTTATATTAGTAGATAAACTAATTTGATTAATTAAATTATTATAATTAAGGAAACCTAATATTTTGACATGTGATTGTATATTTTTGAAGACAAATGATCTAACAAGTAAGAAGAATAAAATAAAGCAAAAAGCTGCACAAAAAATATTGTAGAGGGATATATCATTTCATTTGGAAAGAATCCAAAGTTTGTAATAAGGCATCAAATGTCTTGCATGGAATCAATGATGTAAGTATTTGTTCAAAAAAAGGTATACATAACATTGTTAGGCCGTTACACTTTTCCTATAACTAATTAAATCTAGACGACTTCTTAATTAATTTTATTTGGTATATATATATATATATAGCCACGATACTATAAATTTTTTTTATAAGGATTAAGTTTTTTAAATCATAATTTACATTAAAGTGATATATATAATTAAGTCAATTTTTATATTTTTAAGAAAAAATTTACCTAAAATAATAGAGATTAAATACAATATATTACTAAATTTTTATAATTTTACACCTAAATTTTTTTTATATTTTAGAAATTATAGGACTATACCCCTCTTGGTCCCTTGGACCCCATGTATATATTAAATTTAAAGCTCTTTTATTTTTCATGTAATTTAATAATTATTTTTTAAATCTATAAGTTAATATTTAAAAAAAAAAATACACGATTACCTAAATTTTTTTTTTTTTGCTACGTGACACATGTACTCTTTAATTTTATAATTTGATAAAAGTTAACTGGAGGGAACAATTCATTGCGTCTCCAACTCCAAGGTTTGAAGTAAGTCTTAAGGTGGCATTCCCCTCTTATTTTTCACTTATTTCCTCCAAGTTGTTGGCAAATTAAATTGTTTGCTTATTAAAGTGAGATAAGTTATGAACATGTACAGAACTAGTATATCTTTTTGGAAAAAAATTTAGTTGCTTTTGGTATAACTTTATTTTCATATACTAAATCAATTATAAATTGATATTTTTAAATTTCATAATGAATATGTCTATTATTTTATCTAATGTAAAAACACTAATACTTTGATTCAAAAAAAAAAACACACTAATACTTTATTTACATGCGCATATAATTTTCATATTAGATTTAGTGTATACCATTAAATTCATTATGAAATAAAATTTAATGTAAAAAAATATTTAAACTGATTTGAGAATATATCTAATTAAATTAAATAAAAAATCAAAATATGATTACATCAATTAAGTGTTTATCGGTCGAATTAATTAACATCCTGATCAACCTTCATCTACCTTAAATTTTGGTGTGTATCATTGTTTAGTTTTCTTGCTAATAATATATTTATTTTCTCTTCCTTTTTCTTGCAATCACAACTTGTTTTTTCCCCCTCTTTGCAGGTTGTAGTTATGGTTTGTTTTGACTTTGAAGTGTTATTATTTTTGTACTATTTTAGCATGATATATATAAATAAGTACAGATGTTAGATATGGTTAATTATGTGTGTTCTTCAAGCTTGAAAATGGAAGGGATGGGTCTCTTTATGACTCCAGAAGAAGAATATAATATGATAAAAGTACCACTCTTTCATGTAATTTAAATGGAGGAGCAAAATACAATATAGCATAAAAATCTAATGAGCTGGAAAAAGTATTTTATCATATATCCTTAAAATCTATTTTCCCATCTATTTGAACAACTATGGAATCTATGGATAAATTAAAATTTATTTTTCCATCTATTTGAATAACTATGAAATCTATGGATAAATTAATCTAAAAATTAATTATCATTTTAATTTTTAATCAGTGGTGTTACATACTTCAATATTTTTTTAATAATTTATTTTACTCAATGACAGAGATAAGGGGCCGAGGGTGGCCATGGTACCTAACCTCCAAAATATAAAAAAATTTAAGTGTAAAATTATAAAAATTTAGTCATATATTGTATTTGGCCTTTTTTTTATTTTATGTGAAAATTTTCTTTAAATATATAAAAGTTGACCTTATTACATATACTATCTTGATGTAAGTTATGATATATGAAATTTGGATTTTCATAAAAAAAATAATTTTGGCTCCGTCATTGATTTTACTATTTGATATGACATTGTAATATTTGTATATTTTAATTATATGGTGAAATCAATATATTTTTTAAAAAATAATTATAACAAATATAATAATGCCACGGCATTTAAAAAAATAAAATTGATAGAAACATTTGGAACAGTAATTTTTTTTAAAATTTTTTTTTTCAATTATCTATATGCTTTAAAAATATAATATAAAGATAGATTGGCTATCAATTTTCTAGCCAATAATTCATACATAATTTTATTATTATTTACTTTATTATTATTATTATTATTATTTTTAATAAGGAGGGTAAAAAGTTTAGAAACACAAAAATAAAATACTCAGCCCTACGGAGCCTCAAATAACCAGAGCTCCATCTTTAGCAATTAACTAGAAATACTTGTAGGAGCTGTGCACAGCCACTGCACTCCCAAGCAAAAGAAACAAATCATTTGCTTTTAAAATATTTTACACACAGAAATTGCTATTTTAAACTCAGGAATTCTAAATACAAAAAATACAATGTCTTTCCATGATATGGTATACTACAATTTTTACTTTACTTTCTTAGACGTGAGAGAGATATGATTATTATTATTATTATTATTATTATTATTATCATCATTATTTAGAATTGAAAAAGACAGACTCTAATATAAATTTTTTACTCAATTGATATATATATTACTTTCTATTTTAATCTATCATTAAAAAAAATATTTTTAAATATTTATTTGACAACTATTATTATTATTATTATTATTTATTTTTTTGCCAAAATTTGACAACTATTTACTGTAAAATAAAAATTTATACAAAAATATGGTAGTTATACAAGTGGTCCATGACTCCGTGGATAATGATTATGAATAGGTATTGAGTCCAAGAGTAATAGATCCACTAATATCAAATGTACAATGAATGATACAAAACCCCAAAAGTAGGAAAAGCTTTATGGACCCCACACTATTCTATTTCTTTATGGGCCTTTTCCTTTGCCAATCTTTTCATGGGACCCACTTTCGAATGTCACCTGCATTCCGGCAAGCAACCGGTGACTTTCTAACTTGTTTACCGGCTAATGGAGGTTACTGATTAGGTAGCTTTTCCTTTTGGGCCTCATGGGCCCCCTCTTTTTCCAGCCCATCACGTGTGGTTGCTGTCAGTTAAAGCCGTAAAGGGAAGACAGTGGGGAGCGCGAGGGAGACAAATTATGAGAGATCTACAAATCCTCTTTTTTTTTCCCTCATAGCATTAGATAGATTACTTCTATATTAATTTATTATTTATGTTATAAGAAATGTAAATGCTGTTGCTAAAATACGATGTATAATTAAAATGCTAATTCATAATTCATAATTTAAAATTTATTCTAAATATAATAAGTAATTCATATTTTAAATAATCTTGTAATTTCAACGTTTAAAATTTAATTTTCAATTTTACTACATACTATTTAAATTTAATTATATGGATTTTTATAGAATCTCTCTCTATATATAATAAAAGCTTAGTTCAAGAGTCGTTTAGAAAAATTTTCATTATGTATCAATAATTATTTTAAAATTTAAGTTTATATGAAGTCTTATCGTCAATTTCTTTTAATATCCTTATACTTTTTAGTTATAATAAAAAATTTATATAGATCTATATATATAATTTATTTTTATTATATTCAACTGACTTATATAAAATAAATTTGATCCATATATATTTTTTATATTAATATTCAAAATTATTAAAAGATAATATTTAAATTTAATAAAAAAAATCAATAATAGTTTATATATATGTTAAAATATTTTAAGAAAACACAAGTTAAATAAAAAAATATGATTAAAATTTATGTAAAGCGTAAGTAGGAGACTAGTTCAACTTAAATTACACCTTAAATAATAAAAAAATTGCAAAATAATGATAAAATAATTTTCAATATATACAATTTTTTTAGAATCATTTTTTCTTTAAATTTCAAGCATTTTGGACTTGCGTTAAATTTATTATCCAATTTACCAAACAATTTTCGTCAAATAGTTAAATGCTATACCTTTTCAATCCAATGTTGTAGGAACCGCCCTTGGTAACTACTGAAATGGGGAGACCCTGTTTGGAATTGCGTTTAAAATAAATATTTTTTAATAAAAAATTATTTACGTTTTTTTAATTATTATTTTTAAAAAAATAGATAAATTGATTTTTTAAAAATAAATTTTAAAAAATAATTTATAAAAAAAATAAAAAATTAATTAATTAAATAAAAAAATTATAAATTTAACTTCTAAGAACAACTTCAAACACACTCTAAATTACTTTTAATGGATTAAATTAAATAATTTCTCCCTATCCAATGTAAAAGAAAAATGTAAATAATTCCTTCCACCTGTCATGAGATAATGAGAGTTTCGATTTTAAAATTCACTAAACCTGGATTATTATTTTATCTATTTATTAAAATTTTAAAAATAAAAATGTTAAATATTTTGAGGGAAAAAATATTAAATATTAAAATGTATTGTTTTTTTTTTGGGAAGAAAAATTAAAAAAATAATTACTTTTATTGTTTGTGTCAAGATAATACCTTTTTTTTTTTTTTTTTTTTGTTAATTTATCAAAATATTACGTATAATAAATGGCAAACACTGGCATAAATAAATAAAACTATATATATATAATATTAGGTCTAATGATTAAAAAAAATTTCAATTTTTTTTTTGAAAAATTACAATTATATATAAATACTTGAAAATGTATTACTTTATCTTAAAATTAATTGTAATTGTACTGATTTGATTAAATATATTTAATCTATCAATCCCTTCTCAATTATAAAATTGTATTCTATTTTAACCATAAAAAATATCAACCAGATAATCAACTTCTAAGCCATTTCATCAGTCCTTCCAATTTATTGAGGTTAATAACAAACAAATTTACATTTCTAAGACCTCAATAATCTGTTGAAAGTGACAAACATGAACCTATTTAAGAATGAATACTACAATTTTAAATCTCATTAATAATTTTTTTTTCTTAAAATGGAAAAAATGAAATTCAAAGCTAAAAATGCAATTAAGTAAATTTAAGTATTCTGGCCTCTGCCAACCACTTGAATTTGTGGTGGGTCCAAAGCCATTAAACCCACATTATGCCAAGAAAAAAAAAAAAAAAGTACTAACACACACAATTTTCTTTAATTTTTTTAAAAAGAAAAATTAATAATAATAAAAAAACACCCATGTTTACCATGGACAATAGCTAAAACCAGTGGATTATATTTAACTACACCACGTCTATATATATATATATTTGTAATTTTTTTTTATTATTATTATTTTTTTTAATATTAAAAAGAAAGAAATTGATCCTGAATTTATTATTTAAAAAAATATTCACTTGTCTCTATACTATTTCGGTGTACTTTGTATATTTGTAATGCATTTTTTAAAATATAAATATATAAATTTAAAAATATATATATAAATATGTAATTAATTTGATGTATAAAAAATTATTATTTTTAGAGTTATTAAGAATTTTTTAAAATTAAAACTATAAAAATAGTAAAAAATGAAAAACAAAGGTTTTGTTTTAGTTTAGTGATAAAAAAGAAAATCACCCAATAATTAGTTGGTGACTTTATTAATAATGATAATAATAATAATGCAAGGCCTCCTCCCAATAAAATCAGACCAAACTTGGGCTTTGAGGATCCCCTTCTCACAGACACTGCCCCCCTTTCCCAACACAACAACCCACACAGACACTGAGACTGTGACACACGCACACACATATATACACACGCTTACATACTAAATGGTTGAGACACAGGTTGATCTGTGTCCCATGTCCCTCTTCACTGTCTTGCTCCATGTTTAAGCTTCTGGGTCTTAACAGATACTGCTAATTTATTCAATACTACTAGTACTAATTACTAGTATTAGTTTAAAAAATAATAAATAAAAGGAGTGGTGGTGGTGGAGATGAATAGTGGTGGTGGTGGTGGTGGTGGTGATGGGGCCGGGGAAGTGGCAGGAGGGATGGGGACAGGGGTGTTGGCAATGAGGTCTCCGTTTACAATGTCTCAGTGGCAAGAACTGGAACATCAAGCTTTGATTTTTAAGTACATGATGGCAGGTTTGCCTGTGCCACCTGATCTTGTGCTCCCCATTCAGAAGAGCTTTGAGTCCATTTCTCATAGGTTCTTCCACCATCCCACCGGTAAGTAGAGTTCTTTCTTTCTTTCTTTTTTTTTTTTTTTTACACACGCACACACACATTTGTATCTGTGTGTGTATACATATAAAGACCATTTCTCTTGGTCTTCTGATTTTTAGTTTCTTGATTGAAATTTTCATTCTATGGTTGCTTGATTTGATCTGGGAATCTTCTTCTGTATCCGTCTATCTCTCCCTCTCTCTTCTTTTTAGAATACAACTTTGGTTTTTGTTGATAATACTTGTGTTTTTTTAGAATAAATCTATCTTGTTCATTGAAAAGTATTTCTTTTGTTTGTTTGCTTGTTTTTGTGTTCTGTTTTGGTTTGGGTAGATGTAGACACGAAATAAATAGAAGTTAGGGGAAAAAATGGTAATTTTTTTTAGTGGATATTAAGTATATTTCAACATTTTTTTTTTCTTTTTTTAAAATTAGGAATAGATGAATAGAGATTTTTTTTTTTTTATTGTCTTTGATCTCAGTAGACATCTGAAAACATCCTTTTGCACCAGAAATTCTTTGGGGATTATGGTTTAGGCATTACTTGATCAATAAAACTAACTTTTTTGGGACAAAGACAGGAGATTTTGGCACTTTTGCAAAATTTCTGTAAGAAAAAGTTCAGTGTCCAATTGATTTTGTGTTATTGTTTTAGCACAAAACTTTTCTTGCTAAAACAATTTCCTTGCCCAAACATTTTATTCTTTATTTATTTATTTATTGAGAAAGTTCAAGATTTTATTCTTTATTCCAAGCATTTGAGATGATCATATTCCCCTCCCCCCTTCTGGGGTTTTCTAATCGTTGATATCCGAAGATGCTTACACCTGATTTCTCTAGTCATCCATGTGATTTTGTTAATGTCTTGACGATGAAGTGCAGTGTGCTTTTGCTATAGTTTGTTGATATGTAAAGGTTATACCATTCTTAGTGAAATAAACTATCATTTTCCCATTGTTCATGATTTCTCTTACTATTGATATTGAATTGTTTGCTTTATATAGTATCACATTTTCAGTATGATTCTGCAGTGGGTTATTGCTCCTTCTATGGGAAGAAGGTTGATCCAGAGCCGGGGCGATGCAGGAGGACCGATGGCAAGAAATGGAGGTGCGCCAAAGATGCATACCCAGACTCTAAGTATTGTGAGCGCCACATGCATCGTGGCCGCAACCGTTCAAGAAAGCCTGTGGAATCACAAACCATAACACAGTCATCGTCCACTGTGACATCACTGACTGTTACTGGAAGCAGCAGTGGGACTGGAAACTTCCAAAACCTTCCGTTGCATGCCTTTGGTAATCTCCAGGGAACTGGTTCTGGAACTAACCAATCCCATTATAATATGGACTCCATTCCCTATGGAATCCCTAGCAAAGATTACAGGTATTGGTTTTTGTATGTATATATATGTATTTGTGCTGCTTGGATAAGCTTGGAAATTTTATCGTAACTTGAAGCCTGATTACTTGAGAAAACAGTGCTTGCTTGCTAAGCTCATAATAGTAAATAGGAGGCTTATGCTTTTCTAATCATTATATTATATTATGCAGGGAAAAAAGCAATAAATTTATAATTCAAGTGTATGTTTAGTTGTTTTGTAGATACCATTCCTTCTTTATCATGGGTGAAAATTTTGAGTGTAAGGTTGATTTTGGACTATTGTCATCCGAGTAGTGGAAATGTTGCAAACAATTTTCTAATTTCTGTTAGACTTTGGGTTCTGGGCCCTGGTGTCTGCAATTGGGGAGGAACTTCATAGTGTCACAACAGAATGTATTTTTGTTTGGCAGTCTTCCTCCTCTCTTTTGGTCTGGTACTATGCATTCTGTTACCTCTGTGAAAATAGTGCAAGAACTCTGACAGCCATTAGGAATTGTCTTTAGCACATCAACGGGTGAAAAGGTATAAACTATCTTTAGTTTCTGTCTAGAGGAACAGATGGCAGAGATAAAAAGGGTAAGTCTACTAGGATTGCAGATTTATATGTGCAAAGATAGCCTGCAATTTTCAGAATACAGGGAAGTGTCAGTTTCTGCCTGAATTTTGGTGTTTCACTAGAAAACTCTGCAGAGTTAGTTGTCACCCTTAAGCTGTTCCTGCGAATCAATTTACTTCCTTGTACTAAGTGGTTAAAGGCGAATGGCTTTTCTATGCATATGAGAAATATGTATATTCTTAGGTGCTACTCCTGTTTTTATTTTTCAAACTTGTCCTATGCAGTAAATTTTGGAAAGATTTAGATTTTCATACTGTTGCTAGATCTAGTGTTTGTTGGGCCCATTGATCAATTGTGTGGTAGGAATTGTATGGAAGAATTGTGTGGTAGGAATTGTATGGAAGACTTTTGCAATTTAGGCTGCAGATGAGTTTCAGGAACTTATCAATTTTTTGCTGGGTTCAGATTATGGGCCCTGATGTCCTTGATGACAACTCAGTATCTATTGTCTTTGCAGAGTTTGTTTTGCCTGTCTTTTCTTTGGTCTCTCATCTCTGCTTTCTTACTTTCTGTTTTTTGCTGTTAAACTTGCTGTAGAATTATGACAAGCACTCTGAATTGTCTAGAGTGTGCAGAACTAGTGGCATCTTCCTCCGCAATTTCTGTTGAAAAATGTAAATATGAGGAGGGTGTATATACTGGTTTGACCGAAAATTAATGTTAGAAGTATAAGCTTCCTGAAATATTTTGAAGAAAGTCAGGTGAACATTTCATTTTGAAAATGAGGTGTTAAAAGTGACTATATAATCTACTGTCTTTGATATCTTTCTGATATATTTTACTGCTGTATAAGCTATTATGGTGTCCAGGTAATGTTGCCTGTTAATCTTAACATTTATATCCTATTTTCCCCCACTTGTTCACCTTTTCTCCCATCAAATTATTAAAATTACTTTTGTCAATTGGTAGATGCAATGCACTAAATTAGCTGCTTTATTTGTGTCTGAAGATACTTGATAGATGAAAACTCTGTTGAGGATGCCAACAGAATTTCATCCTTCAATATGAAGCTTCTCTCTCATTCTTTTTTACTGTGCCCTTTGTATACCATAATGTCTGCAAAGCTTGTGTAATGGACAAGCCATCAAAAAGTAGGTATTATAACGTAATTATGTAAAAGCTTTTAGTTGTTGATATTGTCTAGTTAGAAGATATGCTAATGTTTGATTGGATAATTCACTTTGTCGTCTGGTTTTGTTTGAAGGCAAGAATCTGAAAATAGTTATATCTCCATATGAAAATGGATTTTGAAGTTATATGTCTTTATGTTTTTTCTCAACCAAGCCCTTCTTTGAAACCAAGCAATATTTTATCCCAAAATCTGTCAAACCTCTATTTTCTGCAGTTTTCCCTGCTAAAAATAGTGTTTCTTTCTTGCTGCCATATATGCTTTTTTAAGTCTTCTGATGTGTCCTAAAGTACTCTGTATTTTTTAACTTGGCCATAACTGATGCAATTATAAAGACAGGAATTTTAACTGTTACTGGGCCCTTATTTTTATATAACACTTGATAAAAGTATTTAGTTCATCAATTTTCTGCAATGTGAAGGACTTCTATTCTTTTTTTTTTTTTTTTTTTTTGAAAGGAAAGAACTTTATGATATATATTATACTCTTGAATGACACTAAAAATTTTCTTCTCGTTTGTTGATTCATTTATTTATGTGGAAGTTGATTTCCGACAAGTTATACAGGTAAGGAATGTCTTGTTTTGCTATTTTCTGTGTGACATTAAATACAGGCATGTCAACTATAATCAATCCTATGTATTTTAACACTGGATTGTACAAAGTCAGAAAGTTGATGTGGATACATCATATAGTCATTGGAATACATGTCTAGGACCACAATTGCAATTTTAATGCTATCCAAACTGATTCAGGTTTTATCAGATAATTGAATACCTTCTGGTTAACCCCAACTACGCCTTATCTAACTGCATTCCTTGCTTGCTTCCTGGTTTTATACTTTTATTTAGAATTGATTGTTTTGCTTATTTTTCCATGTCTCCAATAGAATCAAGGGTCCGTCTTAAAATAACATTCTAGACTGAGATTCAATTTTTTAAAGGACATTTCTGTTAATATATGCTGAAACAGGTATGCTCAAGGACTTAAGCCTGAGGTTGGTGAGCATAGTTTCTTCTCTGATGCTTCAGGAAGCAACAGGGGTCTCCGGATGGACTCGCAGCTAGATAGTGCATGGCCCCTGATGCAATCAAAAGTCTCATCGTTTGCCGCATCGAAGTCAACTGAAAACTCGATGTTGCAGAGTAATTATCCCCAGCATTCATTTTTCGGTGGTGAATTTCCCACTGCGGAACCTGTGAAGCAGGGCGGTCAGTCTCTTCGACCCTTCTTCGACGAGTGGCCTAAAACCCGAGACTCTTGGTCTGGCCTTGAAGATGATAGATCCAACCCAACCTCATTCTCTACAACCCGCCTTTCAATATCCACTCCAATGGCTTCATCTGACTTGTCCACGCCAAGTTCTCGTTCACCGCATGGTGAGTTCTAAACAAGGATTGTATTTCTCTGAAATTCCCATCTTTTTTCATATTCCTGTCTTCTGATATTGTGTTTCAGATAACTGAGAGGGCAGGTTAAGAATTGATGAAGCTGTTGCAGAATGTACTGGCAAATTGTAGCAATGTTTGACATGTGGATGGTTGAAATGTCAGTCAGTCCTTCGGTGGATCCCTTGACGTACTTTGATTTTCAATGGTGGTTAAAATTGTTGTGGGTTATCTGCATTGATGTTTGTGTAATGCTACCTGTGCAAACTCCAGTTTTAGTTGTGGAATAAAACAAACTCAGGCTATGGTGATTGAGAAACCCAAAACATTGTGGATTGTTTTGAATCAGATCCAGAGAGCAACAATTTTTTGGCTTCACCTGGATTAATTGCTCCTTGGTATGTAAAATTATTAGCTTTTGGAAGAATGAGCTTCAATTAAGTCAACATGCAGGATTTATAAAGCTTGCAAATTGAATTCTATTCTATTTACACGTCTACTTATTATGTATGCATGTGGATATTATATAAATTCCTTTCTGATAAATTTTATTTTTTATAATTCATTATGTGCATGGCTAGGAGTTGAATAGGCCCCCCCCTTTTTCTTTTATATATATATATATATTGGAGTTATTTCCTGCAATGAAAGGTTTTGCAAATTTGAGCCGTAGAATTAAATTTACCCAAAAAAAAAAAAAAAGAGAGCTTTAGGCAAAGTATTTTTTTTTCTTCTTCTTTTCAGAAGGATCGACTAAATAACAAGGCAGACATCTGCTTTTAACATGCCTTTTTTCTTCTTTTTTTTTTTGTTTGGTTACATAAAAAATTCTTAAAAGTATAAAGGAGTTGTCAACATCTGAGTAGGCTAACCTTTATTTTTTCACAAAAACTTTCAAATTATAATATAAAAAATTACTCTATTATTTTTTATTTTTATATAAACTCTATAGATCATATTTATTATTATTTGTTTCATTTCATATTCTAAAAAAAATATATAAGCAATACAATAAATTTTTGGTATTTCATCTAATGAAATCAAAGTAGAAAAACAAAATAAATTAAGGATTTTTGTAAAAAAAAATAGAGCTTTATATTTATTAAATAAATATCATTTAATTTATATCAAAGTAAAATAATATAAAATAAAAGTATTTTTCTTTCTTATAGTAGGGGTTATTAAATGGAAAGCTTGCTTCTATTTTATAGCTTATAATACTATTTTTGCTTTATTTAATTTCTTATATTTTTTAAAAATTAGCAAATAATTTGAAAGATGAGGAAAATAAAAATATGAAGAAAAACTTGAATAATACTTCATTTTTCTCAAAAAAAAAAAAAAAAAAAAAAAAGGATGATACTTTTAATATAAAAATTAATAATATAATAAATAAAATGATTTTTTTTTATATTCTTAATATTATAATAAATATATTTAATTTTAATTTATTTGAAAAATTAAATATATTTTAAAAATAACGTAAAAAAGAAAAATAAGTAAAAAATAATATTAATAATAGAGATGTGTCAACCTTTTTAAGGTATTTAAAAAAATAATAAAAAAAAAAAGTCAGCTTTTTTAGGACGGCGTCAAGGTACCTCCATTCCAATAAGTTCTTCCCAGATCACAATTACAAGAATGAGAAACCTTAGGTCAATGGTACACTACTTCCCATTGTAAAATAAGGGTATGAAAACAAAATAATTTCTTTTAGCCTGATAATTAAAATTTTAATAATTTAATTATATATATATATATATTAAATATTAAATTATTTCAATTTTATGTTTTCAAACTTTAATTTAGTAAAAAAATTGTTATTTTTAGTTTTGTTTATTAATTAAGAAAGAATTACTATTTATTTATTTATTTTTATATAAAGAATAAAAGAGAAAGAAGATGTTGAATGTCGGCGAGCGTGGCATCGGGAAAAGTGAGAAGAAGTGACGTCAAGACAGGAAGAGAGGGGCCCCAAGACAGCTAGCTTAGCTACCAGATGGTGGGGACAGGGGTATCACGTGGTAATGTAAAAAAATTGAGAAGAAGTTGAAAGTTTGAACACCGTACCAAAAAAAAAAAAATTATATGACGTCATTGCATGTTAGTGTCCACGTCATTCTTTTCTGTTTTTGCTTTGTCTCCCGCAAACCCTATCACTCTTTCACGTCATCATTATCTTCTCCAGTCCACCTACTGTCTCTCACGTTCTCTGGGCCATCCTTTGTTTTTTGCCACCTGTCTTTCACCTCCTTTTCTTTTTTTTTTTTTTAACATTCTTTTTTTTTTTTTTTTTAACATTCATTTATATAATTTTTATTTTGACAATTGACATCTAGATCAATTTCCAATATCAGTGTTTAACCAATCAGTCAAATTCTCAATTGTGTTAGGATCCTAACTGTTCAAACCCTTAGCTTGGAAAGGGGGAAAAAAAAAAAAAAAAAAAAAAAAAAAGAAGGAAATAAAGAAAAAAATAAATGAGTAAAGTAATCTTTTCTTGTTTGGACAAATAGGAAAATAAAAAAAGGAAAAAAAAATAAATTTTATTTTTCATTTAATATTTTCCCTCTATTTTGGAATGAAAATAAAAAAAAATAAAAAGAAGAGAGTAAAAAATAAAATTTATTTTCTTTCTTTTATTTTTCATTCATCCAAATAAGAGAGGAAAATAACGAAGAAAAATAAATTTTATTTTCTCTTTTTATTTTTTTTTCTCTCATAAAATTTCTAAATATAGGGAGACTTGGTGAATCTTATGAGATTTTAACATGAAATTTATATAAATTTTGAGTTATCTAATCTCGAATTAACTTTTGAGTTTTGAGTTGATATGTGATTTTTCCAATATTCATAACATTTTATATCATAGTCAATCCATGCACTCGAATAGTTCAAGATTTGAAAAGGAGCAGCCTCAAGAAAAAAAATAATAACCGAGCCGGACCAGTGTTGATAGAAGTAGAAGGCGGACCTACACCTTATGTTATATATATATATATATGTGGTTTCCTAATTTTTTTATAAGCAATTTAGTATAATTTTTATTAGCTAATGAGTGGTTTGATATCACTGTAATTTTTTATTTTTTTTTATTTTCAAAAAATAAATATTAAAAATTATTTTTAAAAAAATTATTTTTTTTATTTTTTTCGTATTTAACCAGAAACATTTTGAAAATAAAAAACGAAAAATAAAAAATAAAAATTATGGTTTTTAAAATCTTATTTTTATTTTTAAAAAATAAAAAATAAAAAATAATACCGAACGGATCCTAAATTTAAAAATACTGAATTTTATAATAGGCAATTGTATATAATATTTGATTTGAATAATTATTTTGAAATTATATTTTTTTAATATCTCTAATAGAATGAGATTTTTTATCACCATTTGTTGTATTAATCGTTTTAAAAGGGGGAACAATAACATTTTTATTTTATAAAGATAATTTAATTTATTCTAAATGAGGGTGTAAATGATTATTAATAGGGTAAATTATTATTTAGTATATAAAATTTGACTTAATTAACTAATTCGTCCATATTTTTTAAGAAACTAACTAATTCGTCCATCTATTTTAATTTTATCATTAAATTTGATCATTCCATCTATTTTTTTTTTCAATTTTTCTATTAACAATTTTTAAAAATATTTTTTATTCCCAAAATGCCCTCATCCCCAACCTCAAGATTTTTTTCTCCAAAAATTAAATTAAATTTAAATTTTTTTCATAAAAACTAACTTAAAATTAATTTTTTTTCTCCAATCTTAAGATTTTTTTTTCATATTTTTTTTATTTTAATTTTAATTAAATATAAAAAAAAATCAGAAAAATATGAAAAAAAAAAATTTCCCTCCAACCTTAAGATATATTTTTTTTTCTAATTTTAGTTTTTTTATATTTTTATGATTTTCTTTTTTTCATGTTTTATTAATTTTAATTTTAATTAATTGTGAAAAAAATGTGAAAAAAAAAATTCTCCAGTCTTAAGATTTTTTTTCATATTTGTTCTGATTTTTTTTTCATATTTAATTAAAATTAAAATTAATAGAAATATACAAGGCTCTTTTGGTCATTTTACTATCATTTAACGGCAAAATCAAAGAAAAATATACGAAATAACTAAATTCAATGACGAAATCAAAATAGAGGGACGAACTAGTTATTTTTTCAAAAACTATGAATGAGTTAGTTAATTAGGTCAAAACTTATAAACTAAATAGTAATTTGCCATTAATAATATAATTTTCTGTAGTAATCTAATATCTTCTTTTTTTATTTATTAAAAAATAATTATGAAAAAGGAAATTCTAAATTATCTTGTATAACATATACAGAAAACTATTGGGAAAAATGAATATTTATGTTATTAGAATTCATAAATGATTATAAGGCTTTATAAAAATTTTGTCAAATAATTTTCATAAGTAATTTAGATGATTATAGATGATCATATAAATATAAATATGTGATTTAGTGTAAAGATAATTGTTAAAAATTAGTATAAAAATGTAATTTAATTCACTAATTTTATACTAAATTAATAATTTTTATAAAAAATTATAATTCTAATTGCTTATATTGAATTATTGAATTTAATTGACTAAGTTTGTCATTTATAGATTTTACAAAAAATTTATCCACAAGACTTTATGAAATATGAAATACTACAATTAAAATATTTTTCTCATGTACAACAATTTCTATATTTTCAAATATTATTAACTATTTCTGATTTGTGTCAATGGTTGGTGAAAAAAAAAAATCAAAAATTTATTTATTTGTGTATAGAGTTGTGACTCTTATTCTCACTCTTACCGTTTTATTACAACTACCACAAAAATAATCATTTTTGATTATGAATATAGTTAAAATTAATTTTGTAATAAAATGAAATATAACTTTCTTTTTAATTGTTTATTATATATTAAAAAAAAAGCTAAAAAAATTAGTACATATTTATTTATAGATAATTTTCGTGACTTCAAAAGGCAAAAATCTCTATTTTGACAAACTATAAAATTATATAGCTAAATTATATTTTGACATTATTATTATAATGGAAATTAATACATTATTTGATGTATATATTATATACAATTTTTTTTTTTTCCCTACTTTTGGCTCTCTTTATACTTCATCATGCGTCCGCCCCTAGATAAGAGTAAAAGCTGTTGAGGACATCGGGTGTTGAATTTCAAGGAAATGTTAGGATTTGAGTTAACTAAGGTATGGGACTTGGTGAATCCTATATTAAAAGAATTTGAGTTTTCTCAATTCAATAGCTAGCTTTTGTAACTCTTAATATTGACAACAAATTGCAATAACAATATCCCTATTATTATTATTATATAGTTTTAATAATAATAATAACTAAAATATTATTATATAGTTATTAAAAATATTACTACTATTTTTAAAATATTATATTGAAGATATCAAATTGAAATAAAACACGTTAATTTAACATACAAAAATTAACATAATAAATTTGAAGATGAAGATAGATTAATAATGAGATATGGTTTTAACCATTATCGTCTTTCCTTTTAGTCACTCACATAATTAGATTACACTCATACTTTTTTATTTTGCCTGAATCAATTTTTTTTTTTTTTTTTTTTGCCTTTATCATTCCAAAATAAGAAAGTTAATTCAGCCAAAAGATTTTTATCTACCTCATCGTTATTTTATTTACTATTAGCAATAGAATGTCTCATTTATTATGTTATGTCTTATTTTAATTTAATTTTGAAATTTATCATATATCACCTTAATTAAAATGTGATTCTAGCTATATTTTTAATATGACTCATTTTGAATTAATAAAAATAATAATATATTTAAATAAATTTCATATTAACTTTTTAAAAAATTAATATTTTGAATGAGTTGATAACAAAAAATATTATTAAACCTTAGCTTAACTTATTATTATTTTGTTTTGATTTGTAAGGAGAAAAAGGGAGTTGAAATTATAATTTTTCCACATTTAAAAATATATTTATAACTTTATTTATTTATTTATTTTTTGAACATTGAGAAGAAAAAAAATTTAATATCGGTAAGTTATATATTTATAACTAGAGTAAACATGAGAGTGCTAATCTAAATTTTTTAATGTAACTTAGTTTAATGAGTAAAATCGATGTTTTCAAATCCGATATAATTTTAAAATTAGTAAAGGCAGATGGTCACAGGTTAGAGATTCAACTGGGGTCAAATCGAGATTAAATCAAAATTTTAAATAATATCATATATTTATTATTTATATGTTAAAAAAATATAATATACATATAATTAAAATTAATAAACGTTATTATAGCAAGTAATGAATATTATTTAAAAAAAAATATGAATTTGATACCATTACTTAGAAGAAATTATGGTAAATTAACTTATTAAGTGACCATTTTGAGATCCAAATTTGGATTGGTTCTACTACTTGATAGTGGGAAGTCTACTAGAATTTATCTTTTCCTACGTGAGAAATATGAATTTGAATATTCATGTGCTAAAAATAGTGAATGGGTAAATGATAATTTGAAATTCAAAATAAGCTCTATACTAAAAAAAAAAAAAAAGTAAGGAAGGAAAGCAAGTTATCCCACATTGGAAAAATATAAAATTCGAATGAGATATGTATTCAAAAACTCATTCTTTCAAAACTAATAAAGTAGTTAAGGAGATTCTCTCTCTCGCATATGGGGGTGCAAATTTACGGTGTTAAACTTGCGTACACAAATGTCAAATCGAAATAGGTATGGGTTTTGCAATTTTTTAATTTAGTCCAATCATAATTTTTTTTATTTGTTTAGTCCAGTTTTTTTTTTTAATATCCAAACATAAAAAAAAATTAAAAAATTAAAAACCAGGAAAAACCCTGCCTAGATCAAAACCGAACTAACCTGACTTCCGATCCCCGATTTTTCCAATCGGACCGGCCGGATAGGTCCGGTTATGACAACATTAGTAAAATCCAACCCAACTGATTTGCAACCTCTAAATATGGTCAAATATGTTTCCTTTGTTATACTTGGGCTGGGCTCATGACTTTGTTTTTTCTACGGCTTTATCCCTTTTACCTTGAAATGGGCCTTTAGGGTTTTAATCTAAAGTTCAAACACTGAAACCTTGTCAATTGCTTATAAATCTGAGGCCCAAATTAAAGAAGAAACAAATATAAATTATCAGACATAGAAACGTTCATATTCATTTTAGTTCAGAAAGAAACGTCTCGTTTTTCATTCCATGGAATGGAAGAGAACTCCATACACAGATCAAGAGGAGAGATTCACAAAATTTAGTACTAGTGTGTTTCTCTATAGTATCCTCCTTCTCACATAACCAAATCTACAATAGATTTTGGATCTAAAACACTTCAGTTACATTAACAGATACGTAGAAATAGCAAAGAAATCATCATCTTCTACAAATATAGTTTGAGAGACAGAGAGAGATGGGGTGGGGAATGGCGGTTTATGAGGGGATAGTGGTGGTTGGGTCGCTTTGCCTGTTGGGCTGGGCGGGGCTTTGGTTCTTGAACCGGAGACTCTATAAAGAGTATGAAGAGAAGAGAGTATTAGTGCAGATCATATTTAGCGTCGTTTTTGCTTTATCTTGTAATCTTCTCCAGCTTGTTCTCTTCGAGATTATCCCTCTCCTCTCCAAAGAGTAACTTTCTTTCTCTGCCATTTTGTTTCCTCAACTTTATTTGTTTGGTTGCTGAGCAAATCATTTTCCATCATTTGAAAAATTGAATGAAGATAGATTAAGGAGAAATTAGAGTTTCAAAACAAGTTGGAGCTAAGCAAGTTTCAGTTGAGAAGTGAGATGAGTGAAAATAATGGTGTATAGAGTTTCTTTGTGGTTTAAGTAAAAATGGGATTAGGAAGTAAAAGAATTTGGAGTCTCTTTTGTGGTTGTTATTTTTAGTGGAATTTTTTTTTTTTTTTTGAGATGATTTTGAAGAATTAATTTGCTGATTTTAGGTAATTGTATTGCTTTTTTTTTTTTTGGCTGCAGGTCAAGATGGATTAACTGGAAGGTGGATCTGTTTTTTTTGATATTGTTATTGGTGTTCATGTTGCCTTATTATCATTGTTATTTGATGCTTTGTAACAACGGTATGTAGTCTCTTTTTTATATCGTTTTCATTCATTCAACTCTTGTTATCAATTCTTCGTGATTTTATTATCAGAAAAATAACTGTCATAGTTGATATCCATATCATAAAAGCCAAATTGGTTTTCGGATAACAAACAGACATATGCATAGAAATCCATGAAGAAAGATGCGCACATAGCTCTATGTACTGCATTATGAGCTGGATTAAAATATGGCTAACAAGTGTCAATTCATCCTGATAAGAATTCTTTGTTACATTGCCATTTCTGATTGTTGGATACAATCATATTTTTGAAAAGTGGAAAATGTTATATGGAAATCTGCTGACATTAATATAAGGGTTCATTGTATAATTGTTTAATCACTGTTTTCAGAAACATGCTTCAAGGTACTTTTGTTTCAGTAGCAAAGTTCCTGTCAATTTACGGCTACAATTGGAGAAATTCTACTAATACTGATACTAATGCAATTATATGCATCTATACTTTTTGGACAATCTTTTGCTTATCTTTTCTCCTTAGTCCTAATAGAGCCAATTTATGCGAAAAACCATTGTAACACCTTGCAGCTTAGTTTGTCATTTGGTAGGATATCTTTGAGTTTATGTGTGGAGGAGAAATTTGCACCCTTAAATGAGTAATAATGATTTGCATATACCTGTTCATGTTTCCAGGATCAGATTGTAATGATGATGGTTAAATATATTTTCTATTAAGAAGTTATTTGGTGATTGATTTTCATGCTCTTGTCTTTTATCATATGAATTGGATTTTCTTCCCAGGTGTAAGGAAAGAACGGGCTGCACTTGGAGCCATCTTGTTCTTGCTGGCCTTTCTCTATGCTTTTTGGCGCATGGGCATTCACTTCCCCATGCCTTCACCAGATAAAGGTTCTTTGTTTTTGTTATGTTCTGCTCTTTCTTTCTATGCATATATTCCTAGATACACACAAATGTACGTATGCATGCACAAATTTTTGTTTCTTGTGCCACATGCTTGCTTTTCCATTTTCCCTATATTGTGAATTCATTCCCATGCTTGGCATTTGTGTGCTTAAGTATTGATCTATGGTCATGAAAAATTATAATGTGGAAGAAACTGTTGTGGATGCTTGTCACTTGAAAGTTTACAAGATGAAATTGATAATGCTAATTAGAAAATGTTGAAGATTCAAAATATCCAAATCATGTAGTTATATCTAAAGGCATCGGCTTCTCCAAATACACTCGCATGGTACTTATGCAAAACCTGTATAAAGGTTGTTAAGGTAGAAACTCTGAAAGTATTTTAAATCAATTACATGGTTTTGTCCTTTTTCTATTGTGCCGGCTCGTCCTATATTGAAGGCAAAACACGTATATGAATTCACTTCCATAGCCAGGAAGTCAGGAGAACCCTAAGTATATTTATATGTGCAAGACCTCGTCATTAAGGTTTAGCATGCATGAGAATGCAAGGTTTCCTTTGTGGCTGCATAGTCTCCATTCTTTGTAAAGTCCAAAGATGACGTGATGTTTCTTTTCAGTCATTTACTTGCTCCATATTCCTTATCTTAACATTCTATAATTCCACTGTGAACCATATAGTTTATAATGAGACATCAATGTGCCTTTGCATGACTTCCTGTGTGTTGCTATGTGTCTTCCCTTCCTTTTATTTACATTGTTGTTGAATGATAGATTCAGATTTCAATTTTGGCATTTCAAAAACTTAGCTTTTTTGCTGTTTGACTGATCTCAGTTTTGCCTTTTAGGTTTCTTTACCATGCCTCAGCTGGTTAGCAGAATTGGAGTCATTGGTGTGACTGTCATGGCTGTTTTATCTGGATTTGGAGCTGTGAATTTGCCATACAGCTATTTGTCCCTCTTTATTAGGTAAGTATATACCATTGATTGTTTGTATCTTTCTATGAAACTCTCAACCTATTTTTTTTTCTTTTTTCCGCACTCTGTTGCTTATAATCAGTGTAATTATGCATTCTTCACCTTCTCTTCCTCACTTTCATGGCTTAGTTCAGTCAATTTTTGTTAGTAGTAATTCCTGAGGAGATTAAACAATGGTTAAACCTAAACTCATTTTTATGTATATATATATATATTTATTTTCAATTATAAATTTATTATTAATATATGCAATTCAGATTGTATTAGTACATTTAGAAAAAAAAAATTGAACTATTTAGGGTGAACTTTTCATTCATTAGACTATTAAAATAACAATTTATTCATCTAAATCAATCGAGCTCTGATAATCAATTTGGATAATGTGTCAACAAATTATGAAAGTATTTTCTATGCTTTAGAATTATAATATATATAATAGATGATGTGGGAAATTAGTTAAAATTGTGCCCACGGGTCAAAACTAAAGAAAATTAGGATACAATTGTAATTGTACGATAATCTATTTTAGAAGGTTTTGGTATAATTGCACATTTGTAATAAGATTTTAGTTTTTTTAATCATTAGATCTAGATGTTATTATTATTTTAATAATTACTTGTATTTTAAAAAGTAAAAAGAATTATTAATGTGGTATCAAATGGAATGCCATTTGGTAGTGAATAGTACTCCAACTTAGTGGTTGTTTTAGGATGTATATGCGCTATAAAAGTACCAATTGATGGCATTAGCTAAAAATTATAGTAAAATAATAACATATGCTAACCACCTATATGAAAAAGAAAACATAGCTCCAAAGTGAATAAGTGCTAAACCACTCGGGGTATGTGCTTGAACCTTTCCAAAGAATTTTCATGCATATTATGATATTTGACTGGATTGTCGTGATATTTAATAGATTTTTATGGAGTTAGATTTGCTGAGATACTTTCAGTTTATTTTGCTCCTGGTATGATTAAGCGATTACTAATTTTGTGCAAATTTATATACTTAACCTGTTAGAGAAATTGAGGAATCAGAGATCAAGGCTTTGGAAAGACAATTGATGCAATCAATTGAGACTTGTATTACGAAGAAAAAGAAAATTATTCTTTCTCAAATGGAGATGGAACGCATTCAAGGATCAGAGGAGGTCTCTTATTTTCTTATATTTATTATTATGCTACTTTTATGTTATTGCAGTGTCTTGATTTATCTACTTTTGGATGCCATCTCTTCACAACATTTTCGCTAGACTTTGCATGCTTTTCACGAGATTTTCTTGCATCATTTTTTTAATGCATGATTCATGATTTACTAAGATTTAATGCCTCATTGTTGTTAAAGTATCATGCACCTACTATGGAGTTGTGCTTTTGATGTTCATATTTTCTCATGTATCACATCAGATGCCTTTATGGTGGAAGTAAATTTAGAGAAATATAAACAAAAAAATTCAACTTTTGGAGGTTTTCATTGTAGAAAACAATGTTTATTTGCTTGAACTAGTGATTACTTTGATTAATGAATATCTCCATATCTATCATTTCTACTTCAATGTAATCATTCTTCTGTATCTATTTTACTTATTGGACATGATTAAACAATCTCCAACAACCTTTCTAGGCTTATCCACAATGGGTGCCAACTCCATCTTCTTGTGAATGAACTCATTTTCGGTCTAGTTCTTCTCGGTGTTCCTCTATATCTTAGGATTTGTAGTTTAGCTCGCCTTGGACTTTAAGGACATCTTTTTATAGACTATTCGCTCCTCTGTATCAAATGCAAGAAGTTGGGCTACAAAATAATATGTATTACAACCATTTATTTAAAATAGAAAAAATTAAAATGTATTGTATCCTAAAAGTCTTGAGCTTTTCAGTCCTAATGTGTGGAGAAAGACATGGGAAGGGCAAATCTGGTTAGAATTTCCTGTATCAACTCCTTCCTGTCTACATTATATCAGTAGAAAAAAGGTTCCAAACAATTCATAATAAGGTTTCAGAGATAAGCTGCACTTATTCTTATAACTTTTTGCCCTTTTATTATTTTAAAATTTTTCCCAACCCAACACTTTAAAGTTGCTATCAATATTTATTTAGAAGTCCTAATAGTTAGATGTTGCTCACTCAAGGCTGTGTTTACAGAAGTTAAAGGCTAGATCTTTCTTTAAACGGATAGTTGGGACAGTTGTACGATCAGTTCAAGATGACCAAAAGGAGCAAGGTTAGTGTTTTTTTACCTTTCCCTTGCAATTTTAGGTTTTGTAAATCTTACAATGTGGCTTTGAGGCTTTTTTCATCCTTTTTTGCACACATCTTCATTTATTTTTTACTTTTTGTGGTAGATTAATAAATTTGGCAACAGATGGCATTCTAGGTTCTTCTTCCTTTTCTTTTTAGAAAATTTTATGCTGCCATCTAGATTTCCTTGTACAGGGTGTTTAAAGTATATAAAATCTATGCAATTATATTAAAGATTTTCATGTGCAAGGTGTCTAAGTTGTCGGTTATTGTTCATTTTCAAAATTGCCGGACTCTTTCTTTTTGGCTTTTGTTTGTTGTCGTTTCTTGTTGCTTTTGAAATGGGGCTTGTCACTGTCTCACTGTTGCTTCTAATTCTTTTGGTGTTGCTGAATCGCATGATGAAGTTTTGTTCTTCTGTCAATGATACCATTTGGCTTCTACTTTGTAAAGATTTTGTCATGCATCAGTCTTCCCTGTTCTCTCTTACTGATTCTTCATGATGTTGTTCCTTTTTTCCCCAGATATTAAAACCATGGAAGCAGAGGTACAAGCTTTGGAAGAGCTTTCAAAGCAGCTTTTCTTGGAAATATATGAGCTTCGCCAAGCTAAGGTTTATGTCTAGGATATGCTCATACTATATATATCTAATTCATTAACTCTGTTCTCAATATCTTTAGCAGCTTAGGAATATGATATTGAAATTATTCAATGTGAAGGATTATGCAGACTGGGTTATATGTTTGTTGAATGATCAGCAATTTGACAATCCAATTAGTAAAACTGTAACCTTAAGATATCTTCAATGCAACTTAATAAACTCAGACTTAACTAAGTATGGCTAAACCCTTGAATTAATGAAACATTCCCCTTCCTCAAAAATATTCTTTTTGGAGGGGGGAATCTTTTACCTAAGCTCAATCTCTCGATTTTTTGGCTAAGTGTTAGATTGTGCAGTTTCTTTTTTATGTTACTTAGTATTATGTGCCATTCTCTCTATGAGCCTTTTTGGTATGAGTGCTGTTTTTTGTTTTTGATGTCCAATTGTCAAAGAATTATATTATTAAAATGTATTTGCTTTTGTTATTTAATGTCTTAAAGAGAAAAAACAGGTTGACACAACATGAGAAAACCACAAAAAGTGGTTTTTAATTATTTTCTCAACCTGTTTTCCAATATACATCTTTTAACTCTTGGACAACAACCACCAAAAATAGCAAATAAAATTGATACCAAACAGACCCTACAGAGTATCACTAAGCAAGCTTGTAAATCTTTATATAGTTCTATAGCCATTTGAATGAAATCTTCTTTTGTGGTCTGCAATTGGTGATTGTAGCACTGGATGGTCCTTGCAACATACTGTTTTTTTTAATTATTATTTTTGCGTTTGTGTTGACCTTTTGAACTTTTTTGTTAGCTTTCTTTTATTAACAACTAATTTGTATATATGCATTTATTATAAAGAATTATTCTATGTTGAGCATTGCAACAATGTTTATTAAATGATTTTTCTTTTATAATCTATGTTTTCTTAATTTCAATAAATATTCTTAACTTGCTTTCAGGTTTGTTCTTACTTTGCAGGAGGCAGCTGCTTTTTCTCGAACCTGGAGGGGTCACATGCAGAATCTACTTGGCTATGCATGCTCTGTCTATTGTGTGTATAAAATGATTAAGGTATGGTTATCGCATTGCTTGATATGATATCGAGATGATCTGGGTTACTTTCTTTCAGAATACATGCATGATAAAATCATTTCAGAGAAAGTTTTTCAAATGTGAAAGAAATTTTTAACACTAGCTAGATGTTTTGTTATTTTTTAATTAAAATAAATATGGGAGCTTTGACTGTCTCAACTTGCCGCTCAAATTGTGGAAAATGTCTGATTTGTTGGTGAACTGTAGCCTGCATTCCAGCTGATGCATCGTTGTCATCTTCATTTACAATCTACGTCATGTTGCTGAATGAAAAATCTTGTTGGTTTATTCTTTACATACTATTCTACTGAAGGCAATGCTTTTTTTTTTTAATCTTTTTTTCTCAATGCAAAGGACCTTCTCTGCTGGTCCTTCGATTTAATTCCTTACTCTGGTTTCAGTCTGAATATATATATGAATAACAAGGTAACTGATTACTGTATTTACTAATGCAGTCTTTGCAAAGCGTTATTTTCAAGGAGGTACCTTTCTGTCCCTGAACGATTTCTTCTGACTTGCTTAACTTTGCACTTCCATCATAATTTCAAATTCTTAAACCATTTGCACTGTCATTAGTGAAATTCATTGATGATGTGTTTTTACAGGCTGGTTCAGTGGATCCTGTGACAATGACTATTACCATATTCTTGCAGTACTTTGATATAGGAATTAATGCTGCATTACTGTCACAGGTCAGTTAAACATTTTTATAATATAGCACATATGATTTTCATTGTGTGTTCTGGCAAGATAGGAGTAATTTTATTAGTATTTGGGCTGTAAGATTTGAATGTCAAATATCAAATGAATTTCTCGGTGCCTTTGCTGTTAGTATTGTTGACTGCTTTTTTACAGAATGTTGTGAAGTATTTTTCATGGCCAAGAGCATTGTCTTACATTTTCTTTTATTTTACAGTACATTTCCCTGTTGTTTATTGGAGTGTTGGTTGTTATATCAGTTCGAGGTTTCTTAACAAATTTGATGAAGGTAATTTTGCTTTCTTTTTAAATGTTTGTTCAATTTATGCAGTAGAGTTTTGACTTATTACTTGCTGGTCAGGGGTCATTTTTATTTTGTAGGACAACTTGAACTCTTTAACAAGAAAACTATGAGTCTTGACAATCTTTGATACTGGATTTGTGAACAAATTCAGTCGTTGAAGATGAATCTCAGCCTGTAGCTTGTGGATGTATGACTGTAATTAGACTATGCGAGTGTTGAATTCACATGAAAAAAATTTTGCTATATGAACAATTCAACTCAGCTAAGTCCCAATGCCAATTTTGTTGAGGTCTGCTAAGTTCAATTGAGTATTTTATATGGCAACCCCCTCCAAACGCCCGTCCTGCAGATGAAAGATTTTAACCTTGGACTGATGGACATTGTCAGCTCCATGCCCGAATATAGTACAAGGGTTAAGAGTAGGTGAAATAATTTTAGAGAGTATCAGGCAAGTAAAATGGAAGCAGCTTACTCTTAGTGATTGACTTTCAGTGTTTGGCTGCTTGCAGTTCTTTTTTGCAGTTTCCAGAGTAGGGAGTGGATCTTCGAGTAACGTTGTACTTTTTCTGTCTGAAATTATGGGAATGTACTTTGTCTCTTCCATCCTTTTGATAAGGAAAAGTTTAGCAAATGAATACAGGTATGATAATGGCTTGATTCAAGACCATATAATTCTTTTTTCTGATTATTGAATATATGCTCAATTTTGTCTTTTTCACTTTCTAGTGAACACCTGAAATTTCTCCACTTGTCCTACATGCTGGGCTACGTACATGCATTAAGAAGTTGTAATGTCAATTACTATTGCAGCATTGCTAGTGGAACCAGATATTATTTCAAAATATGTTTTCATTTTTGAACAAAAAAAAAAAAAAAAGAAATCTTCACGTAAGAAAGTTTAGATACCAAATTGCATAACAATGTTCAAGCCTTGAGAAAAAATTGTTGCTTCAAATTTTTTAGTTTTTAGCAGTTACTTATGAAGGCCCCGCTATCCTAGTTTTTGGTTTGACAAAAGCAGTTCATACATGCTAGCAAAAAATAATTAGTAAACATGAGATTTCCTTCCTTTGGGATAAACATTGATGAGTTGGAAATACTGGAATGCATGTATTCAGTAGGTTCAGATGACCACCCATTAATCAGTTGCTGCTTGAATAAGTGGTTGGGACCTGAGTTCCACGTAATTAGACAGCTTGAAAATTTTTCTTGATTTCATTTGATATAGCATCTCTTGGCAGGATGATCATAACAGATGTATTGGGTGGAGATATTCAGTTTGACTTCTATCACCGGTGGTTTGATGCAATCTTCGTAGCTAGTGCTTTCCTTTCTCTGCTTTTGCTTTCTGCACATTATACATCTCGGCAATCTGATAAACACCCAATTGATTGATATACTTATTATGTAAGTATCAATGAATGAAACCTTTTCATTTCTTCTGGATCACTGAAGCAGCAATTACAATTTGCCAAATGGGAATTATCACATAGTCAGTTTCCAAGTTTTTAATCATTGTGATAGTATGGATATGTACAGCAGAGCCAGGATTTTAGTTTGTGGGGTCAAACAAAATACGTGCAATCATAAAATTGGATAATTTTACGAAAGTAATATAATTTTTTAATTTTTAAACCTCTATTGATGAATTTTTCCATGATTATTTATTTATTTATTTATTGTAATCTTTAAATAAGTGCTCAATGTTCTTAAATTGGAAAGTTTGTGGGGTTTAATAATACACAATTGAAAAATATGAGCTTAATAAACAAATTAAAAAAAAAAAAAAAGAAGCTCGAAAATGGGTTTTTCCTAAAATATATACTTAATATCAAACTCAAACACGAGAATAACTTTCAACATAATATAATTACGTGTATATTATAAAGTCATATAAAAAAATAACTTTATAATATATATTTTTTTAGCATCTGTGAGTTGTAACTGGTGATTCAAACTCTTATGCCCAACACAGGTAACTCTTCGAAGCTAAAATTTAGTGGGGCAAGATTCAGTTTCTAGTTTGGTCAATAATATAGACACTACAAGTCATATGCATTTTATTTATTTATTTTTAATAAGTTGAGTTGGTCAATTGACTCCACTCAACTTCAAAGAAATCCGTCTCTCAAACGATCTATTGTGCCCTTTGTTAACCATTGTCATGTTCTAGAAGGCTTGCAAGGGAAGCAATATTGTAGCCTAAGCCTTAATCTAATATCATCTGAAAGAAGGCCCTTTTAAGCTTCTAAGATGCCTCGGCTATGCTGTTCATGGTGTGAACCTATTTGTGCTTCTTGTCTCTATGATAACTCCTTCATTATTAAGTATCATTAGTTGTTGTGTTATGTACTCCATTGACAGACTATTTTTCTTGCTTTTATATTTGTGGAACAGGGATCATACTTGTAAGATGTTTACCATTTAAAGGCCAAACAAGGTACTCCTTTCTTTAGGTCCTCAGTGGCAAATTTGACTTGATTCCTTTCCTCATTACTTTAAATTGTAAATTTCACTTTTCTGATAGTGGAAATGAATAACTAGAGTTTGGGTAATATTCTATCATATATGTATCAATCCATTGGTTGACCTTAAGAAGTTTGGTTGCTCAGCAAGATAACTTTCTTGTTAAGAATTGATTGTATGTGTCACCTTTATCATGTAACAAACTTTTGTCCCCAATATAACAAATAGGGTTACACAAACTCTGATTTTCATAAACTTGAAGTATGTGATCAATGTGAGATGCAATTGGCTACAGCAGAATTTGGACAACTTGGTGGAATAAGTATAGTCCAATTTATTGAAATATTATATACCATGTTAACAGTTATACCAATATCAAGGGGCCAAGATTTCCATAGGGGTTAGATGCCACTGATTATTTAATATCACAAGTTTAGATGAGTGAATCTAGCTGATTCACAATGTCTCACCTCTCCTGCTAGTTGAACATCATTGAATTTATATGTTTACAATTTGGTAAAATATGATTGTATCCTAGCTAATAGAAGGATTCGCAGAAGATTTGAAAGAACTCTGCTGTTTTGAAGGTGGTTCATTTCTGCTCGGGAAGCAACATAGGGGAGGATATTGACCATAGATTCTGTTCAAAGAGGAAAGATTCTGGCAAATAGGCACTTTCTTTGTTTTTGGATGGAATCAGTAGTAAAAATCTGCTTTCTCAAGGGTATCTCATTGGTTACTGCAGGATCTTTGAACTTCAATGAAGGCCTGTATGGGTACCACTTTCAATTTTTTTGGGCTGCATGGAGGGAAAGAAATAGAGGTGCTTTTAAAGGATAGAAATTGTCTCTCTTCATGCTTAGGGATAGTTGGCTTGAAAACCTAGTTTTTATTAGTGTGGTGATCACTATTTTTTGGATGTAAAAAAAGTGGTAGATTTTGTGGATTCTGTTTCTCGTAGATCAGTTCTTTTAGTGTATGGGTTGGCATTCATTTGACATTTTCTTAATCTAAATATCTTCACCTCAAAAGAAAGAAAAATAAAAGAATTTTGGCCCTAAAATAAAGCTGAATGGGCCCTAAAATGTCAATTTATGATGTGTAGAGATGTTTGTGTCTATTAACTAGTTGAAGGATGCTGATAGTTAATATTTGGGTGTGCAATCCATTTGTGGTGTTGGTGTTGGTGTTGTGAAGATGATGTTGGCTGCTATACAATTTTTATGGGTAGCAGGTTACTTTGGAGGATTTCTTAGTGATGCTGTTTTGTTTAATTTAATTAGAATTCAAGGTGACGGGGATGGTTTTACTAAAGGTTGTTACTTGATTCTGCATTAACTAATGTTGCAGCTTCTATGATTAAAATTAGGAAAGTTTTGAGTCTAAAGTAAACTATGAAATATGAATTTAAAAAAATAAATGGTATTTGGACAAGTAACCAATGTAGTGTCTCAATTATCCTTGTGCTTTGTTTTTTCTCCTATTCTCAAATGATTTATGAAGTATTATTATTTAAAATAACTAATCCATTGAGAAGCTCTGCTGATGTATTTTTGTTTCTAATGGAGAAAAAAAAAATGACATCTTTCTAAATGCTCGAACTTCTCCGAAATGTTCATTCTTTAGTATGTTTAGTTGGATATGGTCGGATCTCTCTCCTCATGTCACTGCATTTTTATTGCAGATAAAAAATTACTTGCGATGTAGTGAAAAAGATTATAAGACACTGCAGACAAGGATTTTGTCTACACAGCCAACAATGGTTGTACTAGTATGCGATTTTCGGCATGCCATTGTTTTTGTGCATAGATGATAGATCATGTGTAATAGAACTTAAAAGTTACGAAGAAAAATGGTTCCATTAATATGTTAATGAGAACAGTCGAAACTGAGAAGTACTAGTTCTCAACATTGTTTTTCCTTTACAACTGTAAATTCATATGGTTGCATTGGCAACTATTGTAATGATTATTGATTCTGGCAGTAGTGATGGTAGGTGTTATGGAACTGCCGATGTTTGATATGGCCAATCATTCTTCGCTCCCTCTCATTTTTGCCAAGAGTTGGATCATGTATATGGGTGAAAGTTTCAGTTCTGTCATTACTCGGCGAAGTGGCCGTTTTGGTCGTTTAAATGATACTCATTTTGTATATTAACAAAGATTTGTTAACATATCGCTCGTATTTATTTGTTTAGCTAATCCTCGACTTTTAATCTTCGTTCTCTCTTAAATGCCTTTTAGCATAGAAAATTATTGGGTGGTTCACACCAACTCTGCTGCTCTACAAATTTTGTCTAACATTTGATTTTGATGTAACCGGTTCAGATTTTTCTTCCTTCATGTACTGCAGTTGTTGCGCGATGGAATTATTTTGTATGAGCAGGAGTTCTACATGGTTAAATAGCTAATTTTTTTTTTTTTTTTTTTTTATTGAACTAGTGATATAGCAATTTTGTCAATTTTGCCTCGTTCTGAAAGGTTCTATATTACTCTGCCCAATATCAAAATTGGACCCAAAAAAAAAAGTAAAATTATTTTATTATTGATTAGGAGGGCAAAAAATCAAATTAGTCGAACTTATTTTAAATTGTTAATTTAATCTTTAAATTTCAGTAGTAGTTAATTGACCTTTTTAATTTTCTGTGAATTTGGTGATTTCTTTTTCCTTCCCTTTTGTTGAACAAGGAAAGATTTAGAAAAACTGAAATTACCTTGAAATGATTTATCCTCCTTAACACTATGCATGACATCATAACAGAAAAAAGAGAAGTTATTTTAAAGGGACGGGAAGGGAGAGGAGAGGAAGGGAGGGAGAAAATTTCAACATATTTTATTTGGTAAGTTAAAATTTGATTCATAAAGAAAATGAAGGGAAAATAGTGTTATTTTATTTTGATAGAAGGGAAGGGATGAGAATTATAATTGTAAAAAGACAAAAAAATATCAAATAAATAATAAAAGAATAAAAAAAACAGCCATAAATTTTCAATAAAAATAAAATCTACTAATCATGTTAAATTTTTAAAAATAATTTTCAAATAATAAAAACTTAATATCACTATTAATAATTTTGAAATATAATTAGATACATTGAAATGAATTCATTAAAAAAAAATTATTACATTCACCTTAAAATGATTCTATAAAAGTAATATTATTAAAATATTCAAACATAAAAAATATATGTATGATAATATTAAGGTAAAAGATATATAAGAACTTATATGGAATACTGTTAAATTGATAAGGATAAAAATAACTATACAAATAAATTATAATCTCCCACCAAGAGTTAAAATTTTTTACACCCCAATTTAGGATGTAAAACTTATATAAGAGGAATGAAGTGAATTAGTCCATTTCTCTTGAAAAAAAAAATAGATACTAATTCTCCCTTTATTTCCTCATTTCCTTTTAAATTAACTCTTATCCATGCATAGTGTAAAACAAATTCTCGGACCTAATTTATTTGCAATGAGAAATTATCATGAATAAAGGGGGGATGTCACAAGCAATGAGGTTCATGTCAAAGAATTACCTCAATTGAAATTTACAATTTCATCATCCTCCTGACAGATTAATGTAAATCAACAATTTCTTCTCTTTTTTTTTTTTTTTTTTTTTTTTCCATCAAAGGAAAGAATAATAAATCAGCAATGTTATATTATTCTTTTTCTTTGGAACACCCTTTATTAAATGGATTCCATTATAGCTTCTAAACACAACCCCCTTTACAGATTGTGCCAGCAGAACTAATCCACACCCCATAGCTCAATAAATCAATAATGACTATGAAAAGGTCATAGCATCTGATACCTATTTTAAAAAAGCTTAGTAGGTAAGGCTGAGTAGGTATAGAACATTAGCAAAGACAAAAGCATCAAAACCATGATAATTAAACAGACAGCATGGGAATAAGAATTTGAGTAGAGACTGACGCAGAATGCACACTAATAACACGGCATGTTAATGATATGTGTAGCAAGTCACTATGTCTATATTAGCTCATTCAGTGATGTTAACAATAAAAAAAGGGAAGAATAGCTTTAACCGGTATTTTGTGGATGATTCTGCTTACCTCTTCAACATGATTCTACTATAGGAAGAGAATACTATGAGTGAGACAACATATATCACTGAGAAAATATCAATATTGAAAATTCATAGACTAAAAGTTCTGGACCATTCTCTTAGCTCTCAGCTGTTCAAACATATGCCATTTTCCCCTCCAGAATGGTAAAAGAATGGAGCAAACTGCTGCAAGTTACGAGTTACGAGTTACGAGTTACGGTCCATAAGTCTTCCACAATTGATGGAAGATGATTTAGGTTACTTAGGATAGATGCCCTTTGCCTACCATCTACCAATTCTCCCCCCAAGTCAGAGTTCCTAATATCCAATCAACGACCCTATAATCCAAGAAGTTATTCACAGTGGAAATTAAACCATCCTGGTCAATCCATGTACTGAAATTTCTTAAAGCATGAGATTATGCTCCAGTCCTGCACATGCTTCATCAAGCCATTTCAACGCCTTTGTCTGAGCTGCATCAAGAATTGGTCTTATAGATTTAAAACTAACAAGGCAATAATGAGGTACGTGCATCTCCAAATAACTGATCTGCGGAAACCTCACTACCTCAGTGTTTTTCACCATTAACTTCATTTCCTTCAGTACAAATTATAAGGATTTAATCTAAAAAGTACATCATCTCAAATTTTTGTTTATTTTCTAAGAGGACTTAAGCTCTTTCCCTCCTTTCATGAAACATTCTGTGGCCAAACTTAAGCAGTATTGCGTTTCTCCTTTTACTTAACCCAACCCCTTAAGGAATGATCAAAGAATGCAGCAGAATGAAAAGAAGCTGGTGGACAAACAGATACAGAAGCTCAAGGTGGGATTTGAGTTGCTCAAAACAGAAAGAATGATTTCAAAAGCTGATTTCCGCATATCACTTGTAAACCAAACCCTAAACCTCTAACAACCAAGAAGGAGCATATTTAGGTCATTTCATGAGGTTTTCGGAGAAATTTCCTACACAAAATACTGTTTTCTAATTCACTGGACATTATATGCAACAATAAAAAACTAAGCACTGATGTCGTTAGATTTTCATATCTACACGTAATAAAACCTAAAATTTCGATTTACAATTTTTTTTTTTTTTTTTTTTGTGCTTATTATGTCAAGATGATTGAACTCCAATGAGTCTAACAGGGAGACAGCCAGCAGCGTCTGCCATTTTGCTATGATATATTTTCAACACAAAATTCTGCAGAACATCAAGCTGTTTACTATCCTCACCTTTGAAGCTTTCTAGTGACCCCCGTCCCCACAATGAAAAGTCTACAATGAATTTCAGGCAGGACACAGAGAACATGAGAATGAGAACAAAGCATGAGACAACCACAAATATATCCTACACTCACAGTAGTAATCTACTACTACACATAAAAAAAACAATTCAATCAACAAGAAAGAACAACATTCAACGAGCATGGATGAAAACCATCCGTAAAGCACAAGGCTCATCTAGAGTTATGAACATAATGGGGCTTAGAATAAATCATTTATGAGTCACAATGTCAACGTGAGGTCAATTATGATCATCTAAATTCCATAAAATAAATAAGCACCCAAAAAGAAAAAAAAAAACATTACAAGTTGACATTGTAAACTTTTCCACAAAAATTATACCAAGAAAAACAAGTGTCACCTTCCCCAATCAATTTAGCATTTGATTGCACACACAAGTCAAAGTTTGCACCAAAGACAAGTATGTATCAGATCATTAGCATCCCATTACTGCACAGTTGTATACAAAAGCACCTGCTCGTTCCTTGACGGCAAGAACATTCCATTCTGGCCCATCCATACTTCTATCCTGTGGATCCCAAGAATGCAGCACAATAACTTCACCTTCAGGACCTCTATGCCCTCCAATCACTAATAAGCTGCTACCACATGCTTTAAACGCTAATCCCCAACCATGAGAAGAGTCGGCCCTAACTGGCAATCTCTTCACAACATTCCATGAATTATTAATCTTGTCATATTGCTTGACCTCATTTGTTGCTTGATCAGCAGAGTAAAGTTGATTATTTACAACAGCAACAAGAGGAGGAGAACGCATGGCAGGATGACCCACACTGGAAACAGGGTACATGTTCTCTATTCTCCTCCATATCCTTGTCTCAAGGTTATACTCCTCACCACAACTTAAACATTCTGTTTGGCTTGACATACCCCCTATAACATAAAATTTCCCGTCCATAAAGAATCCCGAACACAGTTTACGTGGCAAGTTCATATCTGGCAAAGTTTGCCAAAAACCTACTTCAGAATTGTAAAGCTCGGCAGATCTTAGAATGCGTCCATTCTTGTCACTTCCCCCAGCAACAATGGCAATTTCCCCAAGGCTGCTTGAACCAAACAGACAACGAGGTAAGTACATAGGAGGGCATCTAGACCAATTCTGAGAAAGCAAGCTGTACATCCAAATAGCAAAGCCTGACAACTCACGTCCAAAAACAAGTAGCTCAGTCCCTACCGCAAGAGACTCCTTATCTGCATAAGTAAAACATTCATCACATGGCATCCTAGGCAATCGCATCCATCTTTGCCTCACAGGATCAAAAGCTTCCCAGGGCATTAAAATACAGGCTAAATAAACCCAGTGTTCAATAACACCAAGCCGCTGCCGCAATCTATATAAATATCCACTTCCAATCAAGGCTTTGAATTTTTTATTCACACAAGCAAGATTTGGATAATCTGATCTGCAGCTCCAAGCCAAGATATCTAATGCTGTGTCTTCATGAAGACCAGGCAATAGACTATCATCTGATGCTGGGGCATCGTGATTCTCTCCAGTTTTGTCCACGACTGCAGTTTTCATTTCCTTTAACCATATTTGGTCCAAACCAAAACCAAGCATCTGTCTTTGAAGCAACCCTTTACCAACTTCTTCTGGATTAACACTTCCAGATAAAAGAAAGGAAGCCAATGACTGCAATTTTTTTTGTGAAATTCCCAATTCTTCCTCAAAGTACATAGGAAGCTGAGACGCAATACAATTCTGCAAACTAACAGTTACTGGTGAATCAAAACCAGCCCCTTCTATCTTCACTTTAGGTTCCTTAAGTGCATCTCTGAACACCATTGCAAACAGAGTGCGTTCTAAACAAGCAACAAAATTAACATAAGGAGACAACAACAGAGCAAATACTGCCCACTAAAAAGAATTTCAAAGAATACAAAATTAAAGTCAAAATTAATGAAATTAAGCTCATAAGAAGCTTAAATATGTTAGAATTTTTTTTTTTAAAATGAAAACTAAGGCCAAAATCAAAATCGTTTCGAAACAGTAACTATCTACCATAACCCTTCAAACAGATTCTTCATGCATCAAATCTAGTAAGTTATATAGTAACATGCAAGAGAATTAAACCCAATAACTCAGAAAAAAATAAAACAAAATTTGCAAATTCCAAAAAAAAAAAAAGCTCACAAATTGAACATGAATCCAAAGCAAATAAACGTATAAATTACCTTAAATCGTTAAAATTCAAAGAATTGTTCAATCGAATCTCGCCTGTAAAATCACCAAGCGATAGGATCACTTCAAGAAAAAGCTCAAAGCTTTCTCTGTTCTCTCTCTCAAAAGGCAAAAGCTTTGAGCTTCAACCATTCTCTCTCTCTCTCTTTCTCTCTGTATCTATCTATTAACTGTTACTATTGATTGATTCATTCTTATCTTTTATGGCTTCTCTCCTTTGTGTGTGTGTGTGTGTGTGTGTGTATGTGTGTGTGAGAGAGAGAGAGAGAAATTCTTTTTCTCGTTATCTAAGAATAAGAATAAATTTGTTTTTATATTTGTTTTTATATTTTTTAGATTTATGTAAAAATAAAAATGGAATTTTGATTCTTATGTTACAGATTTTAACTTTTTTTCTGTTTCACTCTCTAATTCTTATTTTAATTTATTAATTTTAATTTTGAGTTTCACTGCTTCTGCTTCGTAAATCTCTGCTCCTTCCATTCTGTTTCAGTGTTTTTGTTTCCCCTTCTCTGTTTCCTTCTTCTTTTTTTTTTTTTTTTTTTTTTTCACAGATTCATTTTTCTTTGACCAGTCAGCAATTTTTATTTTGTAAAGTGTTACTGTTAACTGCTTTCTTGTCACACGCACTCGCACGTGCCTCCCTTCCCCTTTTTTTTTTTACAATTATTTTATACATTTCTATTTTAATTAAATTAAAAATAAATTATTATTGTAAATAATTAATTATGATGAGTATTAAGCTTGTAAATGTATGGCTATGTAATTTCATATGTTAATTTAAGTAATAAATGGATTTATTTCTTTTGTTTTCTAAAAGAGTTTGAATTCTGTGATATTTAATTGTATTTAATTCCACTCAATGATTTTTGACAATATTTGTATTTAATTTAGGTTTGAGATACAAAGCTTAACCATCAATCAACGCTACAAAAGAACGACTATTATAGGTAAGCTATGCTAAGCTACACAACCTCTTTTGTCTAAATCCCATCAACAAAATTTCAACATAAACCTTTTAATATAAATAATTTTCATACTGTTGTAAATCGGCTTATTATCTCAGTATATCAAAAATAATAATGAGAGATATAATGCAATAAAGTAGAGAGAGAGAGAAAATATATAGAGAGTAAAAGGGCTCCAAACTCTTATTATTAAATTAACTCTAACTTCCCTTATATAGAGGAATAGTTAGGGTTTAGTGTATACAACATTACTGAAATAACCCTATATTATAATCTCTCTAAAATATATACTCAAGGATGTTTAAGTAATATCCACATATAATAATTATCTATAACACTCCCCCTTGTATATTACTTGCGCCATGAATATGCCTCGTTAAAAACCTTACTAGAAAACCCAATGGGAAAAAACATTGCTAAGAAAAAGATT